>APFE031699906.1:54686-88881 GCA_000404065.3 Pinus taeda | reverse complement strand
ATTTTTGGCAAGGGGTAGTGGTCTTTGAGAGAGACTTTATTCAAATTTCTCAGATCAACACAAAGTCTTATCTCCCCAGTTTTCTTTCTTGTAGGTACAAGGTTAGAAATCCATTCAGAAAATCTTATAGGTGCAACGATTCCAGCTTCGTACATTAGTTTTACTTCCTTTTCAATTAGGGGAAGAAGGACCGGATTCACTCTCCTCAACTTCTGTTTAAAGGGTTTCTGGTTTTCTTTCAGGGGTATTGTGTGTTGGATGACTGAAGTATCATAGGATTTGAGGTCCTCATAACTCCATGCAAACACATCTTGAAACTCCTTGAACAGTTCAACATATTCTGTCTTCTTATCAGGAGGTAAGGTTCGGGAAAGCTTTATCATTTTTGGATTTTCAGTGGTCCCAATATTACACTCCTCAATTTTTGCATTTATGGGTTGCATCTTTGGTTTCTTATGGATGGCATTTGAATCAAAAATGTCTTCTAACGGAGTAAGACCTGTGGGCGGGAAATTATCCTTTAGTTGAATTACTTCAGATTCTTCTTCAATAATTTCATCAAGTTCTGCTAGTTTTAGCTTCTGTAAATTGGAAGAGTCAAAGGTTGTAGGACGTAACATCAAATTTGCTGTTTCGGCTGATATACTTGTCTTAAGTTCATCAATTTGGTGTTGATCATCCCTAATGCTTGTGTCTATGTTTAAGTTTGAGAATTCTTCTTTCATAGTCAAAAAATTATTTATCTGGGTATCATTCTCAAATACTTGCCAATTATCTATATTGTCTGGGATAGATGGCCTATGTTTAATCTCAGCAGTGAATTTGTGGTTAGGCCCAAAAGGAAGTTTACAGGTGCTTGCAAAAGTTGCCAAACTATGAGCATGTAAATTGTGGCTTCTAGGTATTTTAGTGAGCTGAAAGTCCAAGAAGTTGCTGAGTAAGTTTGTTACTGCTATCCTATAAGACCTTAGCCTGAGATCATTTGTGACAAAACTTCCCTTTATCTGTTGTATAATTAGATCTGAGTCACCCAAAATGGAAACTTTGATCACTCCAAGACTCCTAATCAGTTTAAGACCCAGCAAAAGGGCTTCATATTCGGCCATGTTGTTTGTACATCTGAAGTTAAGCCTATATGCATGACCTAGAGCATGGTTATTTTGAGTATTGTGTATCCAAACTCCTGCCCCTACTCCTAGTTTGTTTTATTACCCATCAAATTCTAAATACCACAAGATCTCTTGATTAATGTTTCTTTCAATGAATTTACAGATTTGTTTAGTGGTCATGTCTAGATCTGGTGATTCATGTGATATGTTAGTTGAGTTTGTTGTGTCAATCACATGAATGATCTTTTGGTCTTGAGCAGTGGACTGTTCATTTATGTGCCTGGTTTCTTTTGTTTTTAGGAGCTTGACCTCAGTTTTGGGACACATATCAGCATTGTATAATATAAATGAGTCCATGTCTGAATGAATGGAGTAGATTGGGAAGTTTTGGGGCTTCTCCTGACTGCTGACCACATATTTCATCAGTGTTTCTCGGTATAATCTCTTTCGCTGGCCAAAGACTGAAATTGTGGCATATGACATGTCTAGTTGCAGAGATCCTTGGAGTTTGGCACCCCATGATCTTGATAAAAGCATACCATATTTGGGTGGAATGTCAGCTACTACCAGATCCATTAAAATTGTTTTAGCTAGGTATTGGACTAGGGATACACAAAGGTCCTTGATCAGGCCTAGGCATCTTACCTGGATGGAGTCAAATGAAAACAAGTCTTTATAGGGTCTGGTGATGTCTAGATCAAGTTTTTCCATTACTGACTTGGGCATTAGATTATGTGAGGCACCTGAGTCAAACATGGCGTTGTGTAGCACTTTGTCATGAATGTTTAGGCTTACATAGAATGGAGGGATACCTCCATCCACTGATTTGCCATTGACTTCTGAGCCAAAAATCAGTTCTGGCTGATCATCCAGAATATTAACTGCATCCCTATTCTCTGGTACTTGCAATGATCTATTGATTTGTTGTCTGAATTATGATTGTTTTCTAGAGGTCTGCTCAAGAGTTCTGTTGGGAGAGATGATGAAGATGAGGGATTTACTGAAGGTTGTATATCAGATACATCTTCTACTGTGACTTCTTTTTGAAGTTTTTTATCTGAGGACTCTGTTGAGACAACTTTATCACTGGGTTCCTTGGGCAGTTTGGTGTGTGTTTGTTTGGAAGTTTCAGGCACATCTATGGTTATACTTCTTAATTTATATTGTTTGTGTACTTCATAGACTGCTGTATCATATCCTTCTCTGAAATCAAATGACTCACCAGTTTTTGCTTGAAATTGTTTGTATTCTTGGGCTTGTTGATCATCTTGTGTTAAGAATACTTGTTGTTCACTGTCCAAACCCATTAGATTGATGTGGGGGTCTTCTATTTGTTCATTAGAGGTTGAGGTCTCTGCATAATTTTCTTGAAATGGAGGTCTGATATTCTGATCAGGACCAGTCCTCCCAGCATTTGGGTTTTGGTTTTTCCTAAAATTGGGATTCCTAGTAGTGTTGCTTGTTTGCCCTTCCCAAGAGGACTTTCTCTGAATGGTCTCAACTCTATCTCCCAACCTCTCCATACCCTTCATAATTGCATCTAGATTTTTCTCAAAAGTTGAGGGTTCCTCGTTAAACGTTGTTCTTCTCTCATTTTTAGCTCTGGTTCTCTTAGCAATCAGGTTTTCCTCGACACTGACAGCTATATTCTGCATGTCTGCCAGACTTGGAGGTGCTCTTTCTCTTAATTGATATGCCATATCTGAATCAAAACCATCAGGGAATTTGATTAAAGCTAGATCAGGTGGAGGTCTCAGGTTCTGAGGAATAGCGTTGTATACATTGTTGAACCTAACACAGTAATCTTGAACTGTTTCTTGTGGACCCCTTTTTAAATTATCATACTCAGTTAGTACGTGTAAAGGGTCTTTCTTCTTTTCCCATCTGTTTAAAAAGCTTAGGTATAAAGCATCAGGATTGAGTATAGAATTTGCAGCTAAAGACCTAAACCAGGTCCTTACATCCCCTGTTAAACTTTGTACAAAAATTTTCATTCTTACATCTTCATCATCTATTTCATAGTTCTCAAAATAGTCCTGCATTTTCTTGGTGTGTTGTTAGGCTGTATAGGAACTAGTACCATCAAAGTAAGTGATCTTGCTTTGATAATCTTGTGGCAGAGCCCCTGGATTTGCAGGTAAGTGTAAAGGGGCATACCTGTTAGCCATATTTGCAGAGATGAAAGGAGCAGCAAGAAGGAGTGGAACAGTTGAAATGACAGGGATAACAGGAGTAAGGTGTATAGTGGATGGAGGAGTGGGAAACCTACTTTGGGAAGTGGATGAAGAACTAGGGGAAGTGGGGGTAATATGAAGATGAAATGATACTTTTGCAGGGGTAGGAATATAGCTCTGCTGAACTGCTTCAGCACCTGAATCTGAGAACTCTCCTTGTTGTTCTTGCTTCTTCAAGATTTTAGGAATTAAATTTGGGTTTTCAAAGACAGCTGGGGGATTAGGGTCAAGGTTAGACCTAGTGTAACAAGATTTCTTCTTTGGAGCCAGCTTCTGAGTTTGTTTTCTTAATGTTTTATTAGAAGCTTACAGTCACAACTTTCTAGAGGTATTTCCTAGAAGATTTATCTGAAAACAAGAAGCTTGTATCCTTTCAAGTGGAAATTTGAAATGTTCCCCAGTGGAGTCGCCAATGATGTTATCACTCAGGTTGTTCCCTGCTTCCTAAAGGGAATACGACCGAGGTAACCACTAACCATTCTTTTAGTTACAGGTCCTAGCCTACCTGGAACCAGAGAGGGCTCTCTCTTTATAATTTAGCTTTGTTGGTGGGTGATTTTAGGCTAGTTATGGTGTGCTGATTTTGTTTTAAATTTGGTTGGTTGGTGAATTCAAACAGAGCTGAGATATAAGTTACAGAACAATTTGGACCATTGGGCAATGGAGTTCATCACTATGTACTACTGAATTATGTTTTTTGAAGGAAGAGTGTTGATGCAAAGCCAGATAGGCATCTGTGGAACAATTCTTAAAGATTAGGTGATGAAATTATGGCATCAGTGAGTGAAAGGCAATTAAGAATCTTTCACTATGCTAACAGGGGAGAAAATGAGAGTATTGCTTAAGAGTAGTTAAGAATTCCTAAACAATATTCATAGTGAGAGAATTAGTTTAAACATGAGCAATTAAGAATTCATATCCATGGCTAATCCTGAAGAAAACATATTTAGAAACAGAGATTGAGCATAGGGTGTATTCAAACAAATCCAAAGCTATTCTTTTTCCCTATTTACTATGATTATGAAACATATGTGAATTTTTGCATACATAGAAAGACAAGAACATGGTTCAGAATAACTTATTGTTCCATTAAATGACACAGGAATTCTGCAACATAACACAGTCCTTCATTTACAACTTTAGACAGTATAGGAACCAGGAACTCCACCATCAATTTGTATTAGCGAAAGTCTGAGATATACAATACAACTCCTCTGAAAGAGTTTCACTACAACCGACCCTCAATACGTTCTATGAGGAGATATATATACAAAAATAGGACACAAAATATCTAGATAGTGAGTTATTGTGCAATAAATTACACCACCAACTTTCTTACAAAAAGTAAATGAAAGAAATAACTATAGCAATTAATGTTGATATGGCAGTTGTCTTTCTGTCAGACAATTTTTGACTTTTTGGATCAACAAAGTTGGATCTAGCTGTGTCTTTAAATCTGCGTTAATTGAGCATGTTGTCTAAGTGCTTTGATGAATCAATGTTCGGATGCTTCCTGTGATATCTGCGTGCTTGATTCTCTACTGACCTGTACTGGGACTGAGATCTGAATTTTCGCAAAAAAGAAATAATATAGTCAGATCACCTGGGTAGTACTTCCAGCATTGCTTGCCACCAATCAGCTAGAGGTAGCTGATGTCTCCTTATTTTTACAAGCGTTTCATCTGCTTCAGTATATCTGTAAAAATTTGGAGGCACTTCAAACAGATGATTTATCTCATGCTCAATAAAAAATAAATTCTCTAATTTGTCATACAGAGACTGCCCAGAGGGAGGCCCTGCTTCTTCTGTGGAGCTGGTGGATGTTGTGATCTGATTCTCAACATAATTGTTGATCCTTGTGATGTATTGATCATATGACAGCAGTTGGCCAGTACCAGTCACTAGGCTAGGCAGTCCTTTATCTTGCAATGTTGTCATCTTTTCCCTGAATTCATCTATTTCAGCCTTCATATCCTGACATTTCCTTTCTAGAGTTTGAGTGAAATTTCTTAAAGTCAACACTTTTTTGGCTGTCAGGATAGTGTCTGTTCTGCTATTTATCTCCAGTGCAGCCAATTCCTCCTTAGTGTGAGTATTGAGGAAATGTATCATTTTATTGGCCTTCTTAGGCATGATTCCCAGTGTTGTTCTGGCCTTTTGTATTTCAACATGAGCTATGCCTATTAGTTCAATTTGCTCATATATTGCCTGTATTGACCTCCATTGGTCATGGATTGATTGGCCAATTTTGGCCCATATGATCTTCTTGATTTTTGCCAGAGTTTTGCCTAGAAGCAATTCTTTTTCCAAAGCTTTCACTTTCGTTTCCAAGGCCTTTATCTCTCTCTGCTTCTCTGCCACTGTCATTTTGGACTTATCATAGCTGGCCTCTAGCTTGGCCAGTCTCTCCTAGGATTCATTGATTTATGTCACCTGAACCTCAAGTTCCTTGACAGTTTTCATCAAGTCCTCCATGCTCATGCTAGATTCTGTTGTTGTTGTTGCCTCTGTTGCTAATGTGGTTGTGGTAGGTGTTGGAATAGCAGGAGGGGTTGCTGTTGCTTGTGTAGGAGGGGCGGGTCCAAGATTTGTAGAAGTTTGAGGGGGCTGGGAGGTTGACTCCCCTTGCTTGTCCTGCAATGCCTTTTCCAATTATGCTTCCATCTGTAATATTCTCTGATTCATCTTCAGAAGCAGATCCATGGTCTCATCAACTTGCTTTTCTTGTGCAAGTTCTGTTGTTTTGGGGTGAATGGTTGGAGGCAGCTTTGCCTGCTTCCTCAGTGCAGCAATGTCATCCTCATTTTTCTTCATAAGGCCCTTAATACCCTTTGGATCTTTAGGATCATGTCCTAGATCAATGATTATGTCTTCCAAAGTTTTTATTCTGTTGTCCTTAGCAGTGGAAGACATCCTTTCCAAATCTAGCTGTGTATTTGTATTCTTTAGTGATTCCTTTAACTGATGGGCCAGCATGGCCCTGTCTGCAAGTGTGGCATATACCATTTCCCATGTCTGTTTGTGCAGTTCTATTTGATCCATGGGGTGTATGCCCTTGGAGAGGACCTCTAGACTTGTTTTGGTGTAGTCTGTAGATGATCTGGGCTTTGGAACTTTAGGCTTAAGATGAGTAAAAATCATCTTATCGTCCTTGATGTCATATGATGCCATCAATCTCTGCTGCTTGGAGGGTGTTGTCTTTAAGAATTGATCATACAGTTGAACTCTCAAGAGTTCATTTTTGGCCTTGATCTCCATAAAAGTTCCTTTGACTCCAGCTGGTTGCTTGCCCTGCTGCCTTGAGGAGGACACCTCTGTACTTTGCTGCATGGCCTGTTCCTGCTGGAATGAACTAGTGGCAGTCTGCTGGCTGTATTCTCTTTCTCTGCTTTGGCTTTCTGCTCTTTCTTCACTGATGTTTTCTTCTTCGGTCTGAGGGTCAATTCTTGGCCTCTTGGCCTCCGGTTGCTATGTTGACCCACTTGGAGGTGTGGCCTCCTCTCTATCTCGTTTTCTGCCTCTCTCTTCATTGAGAGGAGTTTGCAAAACTGGAATTTGGGGTGCCTCAGCTTGCTGTAAAGGGGCTTGCCCTTGACTTTGGTCTTTTGAAGTGCTGGGCTACCCTGCCTCTGTCTCCTGCTATACCTCCATCACTTCTTTCCCTTTTGCTGTGGTTGTTGTTGTTGTAGATGCCTGCTGGGTGGTTTGTGCAGCTGCAGCAGTGGATGTGCCTTCTCCAACTTGGACTGGTTGCTTGAATATTACCTGCTGACAAGAATCCAAGTCAAGAGTTTTCTCTAAATCTTTCACAGTCTGCTCCATTTTCTTATCCTGAGCAAATTCCTCTACTAATGTTCCAGGCACCCATTCATCTTGGTTGGTAAAGTGTTCAATTTGTGGATATGGACAATGTTTATAGGCTAACAGCCTATACTTGACTCTTCTAGCACTGATAAAGCCTTCAGGGTCATAAGCGACCCACCAGAAACTTCTTTTAAGTTTAAGTTGTTGCCCCAGTATTTGATCATCTTCTTGCCAACCATCTTTCTTGTTCATGATGAAGGGGCCTAGATGGTCTCTGAATTTGAGATTGGCTTTCTTCTTGGCACTGTGAAAGTGTGTAAGGTCGGAATTGATGAGTTTCCTATAGTATTCCAAGGCAAACAATCTCATAGGCACATATCTTAGGAGCCTGTAAGGATAGAGCTCACAACCATAGATCCTGATGATTGTGTGATTTTGGTATAAATACCAATCACCTATTTTGTAATTCCTGGAGAGTTGCAAGATCTTCTGCATATCTTTTGACAATATGGCAGGAGGAGTCCTTTTCAGGAGGCATGTGACTGGATAGACAAATTGGTCAATGAATTCATAGTAGGAATAGGGAGAGTTATGGACTTGATGGAAAACTGAAGACTAGAAGATGACAAACCTCCTCTCACCCTGTGAATCTAGCTTCTTGATGGGGCACTGGAAGCAATCTGTCTGATAGTACATGAACAGGTGATAGATGTATGATGAATATTTAAATATTGCTTCCCTATTCAACCTTAGCAGTTGGTCATGTATCTTGTTGGCAATGAACTTGGCATAATTGTATTTTATAGCAGGGGGCTTCCCAAGGCTATATGCAGATAACAAGACCAACAAAGTTTCATCAACATGTTCATTTGTGGAGAACCCCAGCACAGAGGATATCATGTTCACTAGCAGCTTGCCTACCTCATTGAAATTTGCATATGGGAAAGGAGGTGGCCCAGAAGGTTGGCAGTCTGCTCTCATGAAAGTTTTGGCAACTGCAGCAATCTCAATGCTAGAGAGCTTGGAGCCCTCATTGAGCAAGTACTTTATGGAAAAAGGGTAGAGCAGCTGGGTTTGCTTGTAATTTAGCATCTGATTGATGGAATCAGGAGTAATGTAAAAGAGTATGCTCCCAGATGGAGACTTAACAGCTCTGAGTTTTTGGTCATAATTCTATGCATAGAGGTGAATGATTTCAGGAAAGATATTCACAAAAGGCAAGAAATAGATAGGCAGATTTGACTCCCAGATGCCATACATGTCACTGTTGTCCAAGTGACTATTCCTCAACTGGCAGAAGGTCTGCAAGTGGTTTCTCTCTGCCACAAAATCTGCAATGAGGAAATCACTGTCCACAAGAGGCATAGCTTCAAGCTCCTTACTGGGTGGATTAATAGGAGCAACATCTAGAGCTGATGGAGTGGCTATGTTTAAACTTTACTGGATAATTACTTGAGCTTAGGATTAGTGAGAAGGCTGAAGATTGCCCACTGAATTTGTGTTTGGGAGTGAGTAGTTCTGAGAGTTTAAAAAATACTTTTCACAGGGTTGATGAACTGTGGGGCACTCTATTGAAAAAACCAGAGTGTTTTTTAGCTAAGTAGCTGGGTTTTGCAAAGGGAATTATGATAAAAGGGATCAGTGTGTAGTTATATGGGCTTTAGCCAGTAGCTCGGCTTTTAAAATTACTTTTTCACGGTGAATTTCACAGAAGGGCACGGGTTTGCAGAGCTTCGTGGTGTAGGGAATTTACCAAGTTTTTTGGGTAGTTTTAGCGGATAATTTGACTGTGAGGAGCTTTGCAGAGATTTTTTTATACGAAATTAGGAGAAAAATGGCACAAGCATGGGTGAAATAGGTCGACTGTGGCAAATACCTGGATTTTTTAGTACCGAAGGTGTCAAGCTGGAATAATGGAAAGCAATTTGAGTCGACTTTGAGGGCGGCAGTAGCTTGGGTGAGCAAATTCTCAATTTTGGCCGCAAACGACGTATTCTGCACGCACAACGCTCCCAAAACGACAAGTGAAAATGACACAAAACGGTCATTTCGCGACATTTTATGCAAATTTGGGACTTTTGGCGCTTTTCGGCGATGACGTCAGCATGACATCATCGGTGGGTCCGGGTATGGCAGGGTGACGTGGCAGCTGACGTGGGTGGCCACGTGGCGGTGACACGGTGGCAGGGCATGCGGGCGGATGGATGACGTGGAGGCGACGTGGAGCAGCGGTGGCAGACGAGGGTGCTGACGTCATGTTGACATGGGTATGGTATCACCGGGAGGGGCTAGGCGGTTTGTGGTTTCCCCGGAGCACCCTTGGGCGGTAAGCGGTAAGAGGGGGGGGGCTCCGAACAACCCGGGCGGTTGACGCGTGGCGGGGGGTACGGCGGTGAAACCGCCAATCCCCCAGACGCTAAACCTCTGCCCGTTCCCAGGTCAGATTAACCGCCCACCGTTAGATCTGTGGGGCCGACGATCGAACGGTTGGCGGCGGATGTGATATGACAATGGTTTATGGCTACGGGGACCCGCCCGAGAAAAATAATCAATTAAATTGATCTTGCGCGGGGTGGGTTTTTAACTTAGGGTTAGTGGGTAAATGTTTGCGCTTGTTTACAAATTTTTTATTTAAACAACATTATAAACCAAAAGTTTAGCGCGGAAAGGGGGTAGAGGGGTTAATGAGGGCGGGGACTATGGATTTTTGATTTTTAACCAAAGTTTTTATTTAAAAACCCATAGTTTAGGGTGGTGGAGGATTAATATTAGCCCTTGATGGGTTAATATTCCCCGAGACATGACTATATAGCTATATTGCTAGGGGGAGGGTATTTACATAGACTTTTTGGGATTTTCACACAGCTCTTTGTAGAATTAGGGAAGGGGAATGCTTAGGGAGCTAAATAATACATTAGTTGTTAATATGACATTGTGAGGTGCACGTGTAGGGGCAAATGCTAAGCTTTCAGAAGTAAAACTTAGGGATAGAAGATGAGTGGAATTGAGAGTAAAGTTTTTTACACAAGAAATGTGGCTCCTTTTCCTTAAATGAACTTCACAGTTTAACCTAGTACTTTGTCATGGAATGAAGTGAAACAGGACACTTGGGCAGATCCCAAGGTCCTTGGGAATGTTAATAAATGATGCTTGGGGAAAAGGGGGAAATTAGACATGCTTCCATTATTATGTCATCAAACCTCTGCTGTGGTGCCAATACCCTGAATGGGATGAGTCCTTCTCTTGATAAGCCAATTGGTGATGGCCCATTCACTTCTGCAACCTTTCACTACTTACCCAATCTAGCAATCCTAACATTTTTTCTTCACTTGAAATGGGTGCACTTGAATTAGAAGACCCTGATTGTTCTCTTTTTCTTTTGACTGCCCTCCTATCTAAATCTACCCTTATTTCTTCCAAGGACCCAGATTAAGCAGTTGGGCTCCTTCACTTCTCTACCTAGCTAGTCATCTGCCAAGCTTGAGCTGTTTGGACAGGAACCATTCTCTATTCTGCAACAAGCAATTTAAACATGGCATGGTCCAGATTAGACTGTTGGGCGATCCATCAAGTATGATTAGCAGTAGTATTTGTAGACTGTGACACTGCCAAAAGATAGTAGTGGCATTTTAACTGGCCACTTTCCTAGTCTTTAGTTTGGGGTTCATTTTCACTATTCCTGTGACCATTTGATTTTCTTTCCTTTTGATTATTCTTTTAAGGCATAGCCTCTTTTCATTTTTTTAATTTTCCTAGTATGTACACAAAATATGGAATCTTTGCAGCCTGCAATGATGAACATGTTTATCCCTTCCACTGTCAATCATGAAAGATTAAACCGATTGGTATAGGAACCTAACATATCTATATATATATATATATATATATATATATATATATATATTTGGATATGGTCAAAGTGGATGGAATCTTTCCCATGGTATTTAATGTGGCAGTTGGCCATGGCATTGGCCCATGGTACTTGCCTTCGTTTTTCGAGGGAAAGTAATAAAATAAAGTCTCTAAAGAGTCAATCAAGCCAATAAAATGGGATAGGAGAGTTATTTATCTATTTGGATTTTGTTATGAACTTGGCAAGGCTAGTTCTAGTTGATCCTAAGTATGAAAACCCATGGGAGTAATTTGTGTAGTGGATCCATCTAGGATCTACGATTGTGCTTCAATATATTTAATTTCATTGTTGATGGGCAGCCATACATGCTAAGGTACGGGCTTTAGTAGGTCTTGTGTGCGCATGTAATTTTGTTTCTATTTATTTACATAAAGAAGATGTTGGATTCTTAGATCTTTATTGTGTTAGGTGTTTTTAGTGCAAGAATTTCAGTAGAACACCTAGAGTGTACCATATCTCATTAAAATTTTGATTTTGGGATATCGCAGGATTCAATCATGCAATATTTGCATGTTAGTGGAGCCCTATAAGCCAAGTAGACTTTCTTCATGGTTTTTCTAATATTTTGAATACATGATCACCATTCAACAATAGGGTTAAGGTCCATTGCAATTTATTCCTTTTAAATGAAATAGTGAATGAACACTACTTCCATAATTAAGGATAATTTGTATAAGTTCAAAATATAGATCCAAATATGCATATACCAAATAAATGGCTAACATGCATGCATATAAGCATAGTAGTTATGTTTCTCATAATGCATTTTTAATGGGGGATTAGCCAAAAAATATATTCTATCATTCCCAACATAGCTTCATCTACAATATCCTAAAGAAATAACCAAAATTGCTTCTCTAGAAGGTTGTGAGAAGACAGAAAGTTCAAAATGAAAGACAATTTCAAGAGGAGTGATTGCTTTTAGGAGGTAATGAGACAATAGGTGTTTTACTTTAATTGTTATTAGAGTTTTAAATATTGTGACGAGGGATTTTCATTGTTTTTAAGTATTTTTAGAAAGTATTGATATCTTGAAAATAAAAATAGAGATGTAATTAGAGTAAAAATAATTGGGAAACAATTGTGAGACGTCATGGCTTATTCAGGAGGACATCATATTTTGCTTAGAAAGATTTTTGAGTTTACCACACTGATAAATAAATTCTAAAAAATTGTATTTCGGACAATAGGTTGGTAATGCCACAATAAGTGGTGTCTAAGAGGAGTTATGGCCACAATGCGTGGGTCTCTAAGAAGAATAACTCCTCTAAAATAGTAGAGTGAGTAGTTGTCCCTTTAAAAGCCTATGTAGATTTTTTTTTATGTGAGGAAAATAGCTTGGCAAGGCCACAATAAGTGGGTGTCTAAGAGGAGTTATGGCCACAATGCATGGGTGTCTAAGAAAAATAACATCTCTGAAATAGTACAGTGACTAGTTGTCTCTTTCAAAGTCTATGTACATTATTTTTAATGTGAGGACAATAGCTTGGGAAGGCCAGAATAAGTATGAACCCTATATAAAGGATAGAGACTCCCCATTGAGATATATCGAGCCTTATTTTGTAATTGAGCTCTACTATGTTGGAGGTTGCCCCTCGAAGAGGCAAGTGAACACTGCTTTCATCTCTTAATAATAAAATACTTGTTGTTTTTCTTATTTTGTTCTATTTTCTGGGTTGCATTTCTTTGCATATTTGGTATTCTGGAATTTCTTGCAGGTCAAGAGCATAACAATTTATGAGTGGTACATGGAGGTTTTTCCAATGGTTTTTAAAACTACCATTCTCCTTCAACATACCATGTGTGGTTCAACAAGTGCAAGGTTATGCTATGATTGTGACACCTTGTTAATCTTTGAAATATCTTACAACGTTTTCTTTGCAAAGTATAAATGAATTTGATCATCCATCCCATCACATTTGTCTTTCTACAATCCTTGGATTTAATTCCAACATGTGAATAGATTTTATTGAGACTTGTATATTGAAGATGCCAACTATTGACATGATTTTAATGGTGTCTTGTGCTAATAATTACAAATCATAGATAAGCTTGCATAACACAATGCCTTTATTTGTGGATGAGATCATCAAGGCTAGCTTTATTCATGAAATTTTAAAAATGACTACAACACTTACAATCTCAAACTCCTTCTTAAGAAACAAAATCGTAGGGGTCAAAGGAAAGGCTTTATGAAACCTCTTCTCAACTTGAAACAAAATATAAGGAGGCAGGCCATAGGTTCTCCACCACTCCAACTTAAGTTCAAATGAATGGTTTATAGAGTAGTATGAGAGATTCATCACAACTGATTTGAGATGTAAATCCTGCAATTTTGAACTCAATTATTTTTGCTTAAAGAGATCTTCAATAACCACTGAATATCTATAATAGTAATCTTATTATGAATCCAACTAATATTATTACATGAAAGCACTTGATACTAGATAAAACTATATACATTTTTAATAATATTAAACACGTGTATCAAAAACTATATACATTTTTAATAATATTAACCACAAAAATACATTTCTAGGAAAATAATGAAAAAGTGATTCTATTGAAATAAATTCTCAAAAAGTAAAAAAAAAAATACAAAGACAAAACAAAAACAAAAAACAAAAACATTTATTGACAAGACTACCAAAACCTATCTTACATAAACAAACTTATTATTATCTTACATAAAAAAACCTCATTATTTATAATAATTAAAAAATATACCATACATATATTTCCTTCGGAGTATAGAGCTACATGTGATACCTAAATTCAATGCAAGATTACCTTATTATTAATAATAATTAAAAATTATACCACATAGACAAGATTTTCATATATCCACACTAGATTTTCCTTCAGAAGTATATAGCGATATGTGATACCTAAATTCACATGGTAAAAGTCCACCAAAAGAAAAGGGTTGCTTGCAAGATTATGCTAAAGGGTCAGTGAGTCCCATGATAAAAGTAAATGTTTTTGAACAGTCACAAATACTAAAGAAATCACATTTATGATTAAACACTTCAATCTCAAAAAGAATAACTCATCTGCCCAACAGGGCGTCCACAATATGTCATCCTCGTGATGCTAGTCTTTGCATGATTGATGATGTCATTCATGTAAATTTCATACATGTAAACTTCAAAACTTGACCATGGTTGGGAGTGTAGATGGTTTCCAAATCCGAGTTTGGAGTTCACCTACTTCTATATAAGGCAGGCTATGCAATTGTATTTCTCACCTCTTGCTTACAGAATTTTCCCTACTCTAGTTCTAGGTATGGTTGTATATTTCTAATCTGTGAGATATATTGGTTTTCCCATATTCTATGTCCACGTTAAGCATTGATTCACAATAAATTATGAATGTCGACGTTATGTATTGTTGAACTGAAGCCATTTTTTTTGTAGAAGTGGAAATCTTGTTGCCTTCAAAGGCGTTCCAGTTTCAATATCCGTAAGCCAAAAACATGAACAATTTTCTACAAGCAAGGCATAATGTCAACGGCCATAACAACAAGGTAGGTTCAACAGTGGTGACAAGAATGTCACTGGCGCCAACACCCAGATTCATGGGAATCCCATCCTCGGAAACAATAGTGGCAACAACAACAAGATCGATGACAATCCCCTCGTTGGCGACAATAACAACACCAAGAACAACAACAAAGGTGGCGGCAACAACAAACAAAGGTGGCGAAAACAACAAAGGCGGCAACAACAACAGCAACAACAAAGGCGACGACAGTAACAACCCAATAAAATTGTAGAGAAACTTAAGACACCAAGTAATGGCAACTTAACTAGACCAACTTATGACAGCAACAAGATCGATGACAATAACAACACCAAGAGCAACAATAACAACACCATGAACAACAACATGATCAACTACAACACCATGAACAATCCTGTTGTCGGCAACAATAACAACACCATGAACAATAACAACACCAAGAGCAACAATGCCATGAACAACAACAAGAAAGGTGGCTTTTGTGTTCCTCTCTGAAATATATGCTTCGCATTTGCTTCACTATTGCACTATATGAACAAATATGTCATCGTTAATAATTTTGGCATTAAATATGTCATGAATTTCTTTCCTTAGGTTTAATTACATTGTCATTGCATGGTAGGTATGGGAAAGAATAAATGCAGTCGAATATTCTCTGTTTTCTAAGACTGACTATGTGTTGATATATAGTTAGTTTAGACCCAAATACTCTATTTACTTATAAATAGAAGAAGATGGACGCTGGTATATTGTAATTCTAATTTATCTATGAGCAAAAGCTACCTACGTGATTACTTTGTTTTAATGATTTTATGGCAGGTTCTTGATATCTCCTAATAAGTAGTTAATTGAATATTTAATTAAATAAACAAATTAAATAAAAAAATTATCAATCAAAATTAAATTTAATGTATATATTCATTTAAATGTATCTAATTAAATTTAAGTGTACCTATTGTTACATATTTATAGATATTTATGTGATATCTTGCTTCATATTTCTTCAGTCCAATACATGTAGTTAAATATTTCTTCAGTGTAGTATATGCACAAATATGTCATGGTTCATGATTTCGCTTTCTTTTTGGTCTGCACAAACAGGTCATCAATTTATTTTCTTTTGGCTTTGGTTAAGTACATTATTATTGCATGGCAGGTATGGGAAAGAATAAATGTAGCACAAGATTATTGGTTTATCTAGGACTGACTATGTGTTGATATACAATTAGTTTGCATGTGTGTGTGCATCACTACTACATAAAGGAGGGTTTTAAGACAATATTTGAGACAATTTTTGGGTAAATTGTCTTAACTTAAGACAAAAAAAATTGTTTATTGTCTTAAATATTGTCTTTAAGCAGGTGTCTCAAAAATTATTGTTTTAAAGATTATTGTCTTAAAAAGTAGTGTCTTAAATATTATTGCCTTAAAAAATATTGTCTTAAAGTATATTGTTATAAAGATTATTGTCTTAAAAAATGTTGTCTCTATAAAGAGAGTATATAACCGAACCATAATTGTCTCTTAGGAGACAATTTCATTTTTGTCTCATTGGAGACAATTTCATTTTTGTCTCTCTAAAGACAACACTTGGACTAGAGACAATATGTCTTTAATACTAGCTATTGTCTCTCTAGAGACGAATTTTTTTTTATTTAAGGATTAGTTTTGTCTCTTTAGTGACAATTTAAAAAAATGAATCGAAAAATATCTCACCATTAAAATAAATCGATATAAAATACATTTAATTAAAAATGAACTACAAAATCATTGATTAGTTCAAGTTACCTCCTAAAGAAAACGCTCTTCCATTGAGCTAGCACACTTTAAAAAATTATGTTAAGAGTTATGCCAACCCTTAAAATTACATTTATAGTTTTTGTTTTGACAAATTCGGTTGCTATATTAGATTCTGAAAAAAGTTGAGGGAGTTCAGTCTCCTCAGGTACATAAGGAGCCATTGGCTATCTTGATCAAGAGGTTTACAAAACAGAGCTACCTCCTTGATCCTTGTTCTACTATTTTTACTGCGGCCTATTACCATGCTGCTATAGCTTCTTATAAACATAAATAACAAAAAAATACATTTACAAAACATTTAATCAATCATGATATGCTGGATTTGCCTGGCTGTAGATTCTTCGGGTTGGTTGTCTCTTGCTTCCAGTTTGACACTGGATGAGCTGGTTGCCACTACATTTTTTTTCTCCATCATAAACTGAAGGATGGAGATGTATTCTTCCGCATGTGCACAACGGTTGGATAGATGCCGGAACTGCTCTTGCAGGGAGGACACTCTATGCATGAAGAGTTGGATCTCAGCCTTGTATTTGTCATTCATGAGGCGATTTTGATCTTCTATTCTTTGGTTCTGATCTTCAAGGCGGCGATTCTGCTCCTCCAGCCTCGATTCCAGGAGTCTATGCTGCT
Source organism: Pinus taeda (assembly GCA_000404065.3). Taxonomy (NCBI): domain Eukaryota; kingdom Viridiplantae; phylum Streptophyta; class Pinopsida; order Pinales; family Pinaceae; genus Pinus; species Pinus taeda. The sequence goes on along the minus strand of APFE031699906.1, from coordinate 71,869 downwards.
CGTCCGAAACGTTATGTTGCATTCTGATCTCCTCCAGTTCGGCCTGCAAGTCTGCGCAATGCAGACAGTCCTCGCTACGTGCCATTTTTGGTATGGAGTTGTGGTGGGGAAGGAAATTGCAAGCGTTGAGAGGCGGGAAGGTCGTTTCAAAAAGATTCAAATAAGCGGGAGCGTATGGAGCGGAGATAAAGTGGTAGACTGGCCACTCTATTTTGGCAGCAGAGGAATAACTCAGACCGAAAATATGACCGTGGAGATGGGCAGAGAAGGCTATTAAGCTTGAGAGAGTTCGCAACGGAGGTGAGAGGTAAGTGAAAGCGTGAAAAGTGAAAGCGTGAAAAGGGGAAGCGTATCTGAGGAAAAGCCTTGACCGAGCAACTGCTATTCTGTAAAAGACAAAGACCAACGAAATTAGCAGAAAATGCAAAGTATTTAAGCAGAACAATACCAGAATAGGGGTAAGTCGTGCAGGCAAAAGATTCACATGAACTTTCAGGTTGTCCAAGAGTTGATCCGAGCGCGCTCCAAGATGGTTCCTTCTCTCCGAGACTATGATGCAGAACAGGTATTGCTGTGTGCTGAGATGGGGATGTAGATGGGTTATTACAAGCTGGAGCGGGCGTGAATCGAGAGGGAGGTGATTCACGAGAGGGGCGCTTATCTGAGAGAGATCATACTTTTCTGTCCCGTATCTGCTTCCGCCGGCGTTGGGATGATTGATTTTACTTGATGGCGGATGATTCTGAACTTTAGTTATGTATTTGCAAAAGGTTGTCCTGTGCGTTGAATACTTTTTTCCATCGCACGCTTTGTTGACTACGTTGTGCGTGGCACTGCACATATGATCCGTTTTCATGGAATGGGATGGTGACTCTCGACGGCGTTGCATCTTAGAGTGCCCATCGGTCTTCCACAAGCACTGTTAGCTCTACTATCTTCCTGTTTATTTAAGTTCCGGAGAATGCGGTAGAACTGTATGTTTTCAAAATTTCAAAGGAGAAGCTTGTTGTGATTTATGATCTGTTGGAGACTGCAATTTGGTGAATTCTGATTTTGGGCCATAAGGCGGATGACTATTGTAGAGTCCCCGAATATCTTAGCTTTCCTAATTCCCAAGTTTTTTAATTGCAGGAGACCTTGATATAAGGCCAGAGCCTCAGCACTATGATTAGTTCTTTTCCTCTAGACTCCATTCATAGCTGCAAATGGTGTCCCCTGTTTCATCCACGATGAGTCCTCCAGCTCCAGCTTGACTTGGATTCGATTTTGAGGCTCCATCAAAGTAGAGCAATTTACAATTGCTACTTTGAACCCAAATCTTAAAGTCCTGTTCTGAGAGTCTGATTTCCCAAGTTCTGGTTTGGACTTGATTTAGCCTACCTTTTATTGGATCCCCCTGATATTGGCCTTGCCTTTCCAAAATGTAACTGATGGTGATTCTTTCCTCCACTGTATAATCTTCTGCTTGGATTTTCCCTGTGGATTTGATTGCTATTGCCTCCTGAGCCAGGATGTGCGCTTTGTTGCAAGTAATGCGAACATTGGGCTCTTTATCTTGAAATTTTTTTTTGTTCCTAGACAGCCATATTCTCCATAGCAGTGTATGTGGAATGGAGTCCCAAACTCTTCTCGCAAGCCTGCTCTGCTTTTCTTTCCAAGGGCAGCTTTTCTTCCACGCATAAATTGCCTCAGTTATGCTTTTTTGAGTTTTCCAAGATATATTGCCGAGGGAAGACATTTGAATCCAACATTTTTTGGCAAAGGGAAAGTCTATAAATAAATGGAGCATTGTTTCCTCAGCTGTACAGCAATTGGGACATCTAGATGGTCCATTGATTCCTCTTTTATTTAAATTCTCTGCGGTAAGAACTTTACCTTTTAAAAGCAGCCATATGAAAAATTTAATTTTTGGTATAGCCTCTGACTTCCAAGTTATTTTCCAATGATTCCACAGGGGTATTTGGAAGGCGTTGTTGCAAATGTGATGATGACCTGACTTTATGGTGTAGGTTGATCCTGAAGGGTCCCAATGGAGACCATCAATTTCATCTTTTTTAACAGGTGCTCTGTTATGAAGATGTGCTTTAAAAGCGTTGAAGTTGGCTTCTAGGTGTGCTGGGATCTCCGGGAAAACCCAGCCCATCCAAGCTTGAGAGCTTGGGTCCCAATTAGAGATTTGTCCAAGACTGTGAATGCCTTTGCTGTTGAGATGGAGTATGATGGGGATTACTTCATCAATGGTGTTTAATGGCTGAAGCCCCATAATCCTGTCTGTGGAAAAATTGATGTTGTCCCCTCCCCCAGGGATTTTCGAGGTATTTTGTTTGAGGATGTGGACTGATTTCTTACATAGATGCCAAATTTTGGAGGAGTCTCGATTGGGTATGCTGTCATCAAGAAGCTTTTTTCTGTTAGTGTTGAGGTATTTGATTTCCATGACTTGTTTCCACCATGCTGCTGATCCAGTGATTAGCCTCCATACCATTTTTACCCCAAAAGCAAGGTTGAGAATTCTTGGGGCTCTTATTCCAAGTCCCCCTCTATCCTGAGATTGAATTATATTTCTAGTTTACCAAATTGAACCTGCTCTTTTCTTTTTTCCCCCCTTGCCATAGAAAGTGTCAGAGGGCGACTTCCAATTTATGATGGAAAGTAGCAGGAGCTTGATAGAGAGTAAATCGATAGAGTGGAAGGGAAGTTATACCTAACTTGAGGAGGATAAGCCTACCTGCTGGGTTGAGCCAGATTGTTCCCCATTGCTGAACTTTTCTTTTGACTTTATCTATAGTTTCATTCCATGTCTCCGCTTTTAAAGGTCCCAGACTCACAGGCATACCAAGGTAAGAAAAATGCTCCCATTTCATTTTGTATGTGACTCCAAAAATGTTGGAAATACTATGGGCCTCTTGATTGGTGATGTTCCAGCCATATACACAGCTTTTGTGAAAATTAACAGCTCCTCCTGAGTAGTCCATATATTAGTCAAGGAGAGTCTTGAAACGCCTTGCTATAGTGGTCGAGGCTCCCCCAATCAAAAGAGTATCATCTGCAAATTGAGAGTGGTTGATATTTTTTACTCCATTCCCATATTTAATTCCAGTTATGAGGCCAACTCTTCTGTTATGGTTCAAGGCTTTACTCAATGCTTCTGCCATGAGAATGAAGAGATAAGGAGATAGAGGACAACCTTGTCTAAGTCCTCTAGAAGACTGAAAAGCTTCGCATGGGCGACCATTGATCAGAGGGGATATCCAAGGTCCTGATATGCAGGCAGCTATGGTGTTGATGAAGAAGGTAGCAAAGCCCATTTTTCTTAATACAGCAAACAAAAAGGAATGCCTTACTCGGTCAAAGGCATTGGCCAGATCGAGTTTGAGCACAAATCCTTTTTCTTGTCTTGAAAGACTTGAGTGTATGGCTTCTTGGACAAGGATTATGGAATCATGAATCTGTCTATTGGACATAAAACTGCCTTGATTTTCAGATATTAAATACGGGAGGAGTGGCTTTAGTCTTGTGGCTAGTATTTTCGTGAATATCTTGTAAGAAGAATTGCATAAGCATATTGGCCGAAATATTGAGAATTTGGTGGGCCTGTTTTCTTTGGGGATGAGAGCGAGGAAGGTAGAGTTGGTGAAGCCTCCCATTTTTCCTTTCGTTTGGATTCCTCTTAGCCTTTTTGTTAGATCCTTTTTGATCAGCTGCCAATATTCCCTATAGAAGCTGATAGGAAATCCGTCAAGCCCAGGTGATTTATCTGGCTGCAATGTCCAAATTGCTCTTCTAATCTCTTCCTCTTCAATTTCACGATTTAATGTGTCGTTTAAATCCTTTGTAATGCCTTTAGGAAGATATTGGAGCAGACCTGTATAATCTTCCTCTTCTTGGCTTTCAGTGAGAAGGTCCCTGGAATGAGAGGAGGCAGCCTTTTTAATTTCTTCTTGATTATTATGTTTGTTGCCTTCGTTGTCAATAATGGAGCTGACGTTATTCCTAGTTCTTCTCGCAGTAGCTTGCTTATGAAAATAAGCTGTATTTTTATCCCCTCCCTTCAACCATAATTGCCTAGATTTGATCCTCCATTTGATCTCTTCTTCTCTGCTAATATACATAAGTTGTCCCTGAAGGTCGCATTCCTAAGTTTTGTATTGATGAGAGAGCCCGTGGTCTTCTATTTGGGTCTGCACTTCTTCCAAGGCTTGCTTTATTTTATTTTTTTTCTCTTCTGGCTCCTGATAGCTATTTTTGGCCCATTCCTTGAGTTCTCTTCTGACGTTCCTGATTTTGGTCTCCCAAATGTAGCTGGACGACCCCTCTATGTGCAGTTTCCAGACCATTTCAACGATTGCTCCGACCGAGGAATTATGGACCCATAATGGGCTGAACTTGAAGGGAATCGGTCCTAAGAGGCGGTGAGGCTCCAGCGTAAGAAGGATAGGGAAGTGATCAGAGGCAGAGGAGCTGAGAATGTTAGTGTATCCAACAGCGAAGGTGGATAGGAGAGATATATTTACCAAGAATCTATCCAGGCACTCCATGATATTGCTGGCTCCCAATCTTCGATTGCTCCATGTGTATCTTCTATTTTTGGGAATGATGTCCACCAGTTCGTTCTCCTGCATTATTTCCTCCAGTTGGTTTCTGAAGGGGTCATGAGTGAAGCTACCGCCTCTTTTTTCATTAGCATGGAGTATGAGGTTAAAATCTCCAACTATTATGATATTGGGGGTTTGTTCACCGTCAATGCTTTCCCTTAGCTCGTTCCAACAAAGCTCCTTTTCCCTGTATTGGTTGGGCACATAGACATTATATATGATTATGCTTCGGTCCTCCTTTTTGCTGTCCAGTTTGATCCTGGTCCAGTTTTGATTGATGGTAGCTGATTAACAGTTCCAATGTTGACTGTTCCAGAGGGTGACTATTCCTCCTGAAGCTCCTCTAGAGCTACTGATGGCACCTAAGTATTGCTTTTGAGCGTCAATGATTTTTTGCATTTTTGCTGATTTTGTTTGGTCTCTTGGACCAGCAGTATTTCAGGTCTTTCATTGTAAAGGAGATCTCCCAGGGCTGTTATTTTGGAGGGGTGCCCCAGACCCCTACTGTTCCATGAGAGAACTTTCATCATGAGGGATAATTGATACGGAGAGGTGCTCGCCTCTCAGAATCTTTCCCTGCTGCTTCTTTTTCCTGATGTCCGGTTATGAAGGATTCCATTGGAGTTTGAAATCCCAGCGCTATATCCTTCTGGGTACTTTCTTCTCGGTGTTGCTTGGCTGATTTTCTTCCTGGGCCTGGCTTTTTATGATAATCACTTGTGGTTCCCATCTCTTTAGTGGAACTTCTGGTGGTTCTGGAAGGAGGGGCCTCCTGAGAGGGCTGAGAGGAAGTCAATGGAATCAAGGGAGGTTCTGGGAGATCCGAAGAGGGCGGATCAGGAAAAGGGTCATCCGAAGCAAGAACAAGAAAGGGGTTAGAGGATGTGTGGATTGGCGGATCTTGGGAGAGGCCCGATGGGAGAGAGGAAGGGGAAGGAGGGCATTGGGACGACGATCCAGGAATGTCAGAGTTTAAAACAAGTTTAGAAGGGGGATTTGATTTCTTTTTTTTTACTGGCTCCCAATGTCCAGCTTGTTCATCATTCTCAAGATTAGTTACCTTAGTACATCTATTGGAAAAATGCCCATATTCATGACATAACTTGCATTTAAAAGGGATCTGCTCATAATCCAGTTGTTGAATGTGGCTCCAGTCGTCCACCTTTAGCTTGATGGCTTCAGGCAATCCTTTCCTGAGATCCACCTCCACGCATATCCTCGCACAGGCCTGCATGTTGTCCTTAGGTTCGCTTCTGTCGATGTATTTTCCAACCGCATTGCCTATCGCCTTGACCGAATCATCTCCCCAACAATGCAGAGGCAGATGGGGAGGCGGACCCAAACTGGGACCGCGTTGGGAATTTCCAGCTCCGGATCGAAGTCAGGAGTCCATTTGTTAAGATAAAGACCTCGAGAGTCCATGAAGTAAGGACCGTTTCTGAAGATGAGGTCCTTGTCTGCTTTGGATTCAAAATGAAAGGTATAGTAGCCTTTCCCACAAAAACATATTGGTATTTTCCCAGGGATTTTATCTGACCAGTTCCGCTCTACCCATATTTGTATTGTTCTTGGCGAGGGCCATAATCCAGTGAATTTCCCTATGAGTCCTTTTTCGGCAAGAGATAAGGCTGCCATGCAAGGAAGGGTTGGCGGTAGCTAAACTTCCTGAAGTATGTCCAGTTTCTTAACAAATTTCAACGTTGCAGGTTTGGGGTGGGGGGGAGGAAGGGATTTGATCAGATCTGAGAATGCTTTCTCATAATCCCCCAGAGAAAAGTCTGGTTCGGCCATGGCTGCGGCCAAGGCCCAGATCAAGTTTGATCAGACCTCAAGGCCCCAAGGCCGAGGGTCGCCAGCAGCACGCAACTTCTCCTGTTGCGCAGCTCCTAGGTCGCGCTCGCTCCGCTCGCAGTGTTCGAAGTAAGGACTGGAAATTACATTTATAGTTAATGATTTTAAATTAAAGAAAAAAGTTAAAAGATAAAAATTAAAAACTATGAACCAAACACCAAACCAAGTGAAGAGTTATGGCAATAATTAAAATTACATTTATAGTCATTGATTTTAAATTAAAGAAAAAAGATAAAAATTAAAAACTACGAACAAACCCAAACACCAAACCCCAAACAACTTGTGGAAGCTTTGAAATTTGTGACCAAGGCACTGGTGTCTTTGCACAACCTTTTGTTTATGCACAGGGATCTCAGGTGGGATAACATGATGAAGAAACTTGAATAAGATGAGTGGTTTATAATAGATTTTGAGGATGCCATTGGTGCACCTTTGATTTACCCTCATAATCTTAGTGGCTTTAACCATGCTCCTGAGATGTCTAGGGGTGTTCATGGGCTTAAAGTTGATGTGTGGAGTACTCGACACCTTATCAGGACAAGCGGGCTCAATGTTTATGAGCTATTGAGGAATTTACAGAATAGATGCTTGAAACAAGACCCAGATCAAAGGCCTTCTGTTGCAGATTGCTATCATCACCTTCTTTAGTTGCAGTCTTCCCTGCCTAATTACAAAGATTAGACATTGCCAACCATGGTCAATTCTCAGTCCTATGTATCCCATTACTACTATTCATAGGATCCAGAATCACATGATTATTTAATGTTGTATTATCAGAAAATTTGATATATCTAACGAAGAACTTGTTTCAGATTGTACACAAGGAAGACACCCCTTCCGAGAATGCCATTAGTTCACAATGGAAATCTCATGTAAGTAGGCTGCAAGGTTCATAACATTAAGCTACGTATCATAGCCTCGACACTCGATTCTAATGGAAATAAGCATATTTCCATGTTGCTCCCTAATAGAGGGATTTTTAAAAATGGGTGTTCTGATTTGTAGCTTTGATATAATTTGATTTTTAATTCGATGAACTCCATGCTTATTCTGTTAAAATGGAAATGATGTGTTTCACAGTTTGGTGTACGCCACACTAGAGAAATTCAAACAACAACTCTCTCCCTTTTTTTCATTCAAATAAATTATATATAAAGAAATATTTAATTTTTTTATGGTTTATGGTGAAGGGCAGATGATATTTAATGCTAACGAATCAAACAATATTGAATGTTAAAGACCCTGACCTGAAAGGCAAACCACAAAGAAGGGCAGATGATATTTAATGCTCAATGTATTGAACAATAATGAATGTTAAAGTCCCTAAAGTGAAAGGCAAAGAACAAAAAATAATTGAGGACTCAATTTTCCATAATACCCAAGTGCAATTTACCCATGTAGAAGGCCCCGCACAGTTGGACATCATATAATAACAAAAAAAATAATAACCTGAATGACTTGAATACAAACATCCCATGTAAGACTAGTGATAAAACAACCAAAAGTGCACCAGGAAATTTTCAATTCATTTGGAGATTGATTTCTGTAGTCTCATGAAAGAAAAAAAGTTTTGAAGTTGGCCCCCATTTCTAACATTCAACATAACTGGAGATGCATAGACGAAAGAGAGTAGCTCAATGCAACCTTCAAAACTTTTACTTTGTTTTCCTTTTTTCTCCATTATATCATATAGACATGTTATGCTCAATTGAAAAAATGATTCATCACCACCGCAACAGAAAAATCTCACTGTTTGAATCCACTGCAAACTTATTTCATCAACTGCATAGGTTTACACACATATGCATCTTATGATATAAGAGAAAAATTCTCTTCTAGGTACTGGAAACTTTAGACTCAACCTCAGAGAGAAAAAGTAGAAGGAAAAAATAAAATCCAGAGCTGCAACATCGCTATATAAGTGGGGAAAGGGAAAACACAAGTGATATAATCAATCTGGTCCTTCCTCAATTGAATGAAACTATGAAATTACAAATATGTAATGTAGGAATACTCTGATTATCATCCTGAATCCAACTTAGACTCTATCCACTAATTGCTCCAAGAAATCTTTCCAGCAACTAATAAAAAGACGAATGTAAGAATAAGCCAACTGTCAATAGCCATATAGGTAAGGCAGGTCTACCCTTCCCTAAGGGCAGGTGCCGAATAGAATTGCGATCTTTTGCCATCAAGTCCAGCAACCTTGTTAGATCCTTTAGGGGTAGTGACTAGGCCAAGAGTACCCTAGGTGACCAGGCCAATATGACCTTATCATAAACGTGCAGTCTGTAATTGAGACCAAAAGGGATTTAGGAGTGCGGCATACTACAATGAGAGAGCCTCAGCTCACTAGGTCATTACGAACCTAATCATAAACAGGGAGACTGTATCTGATCAAGAATTGTCTCATAAAATATTACATTTGTTGAACCTCGAGCTTTACCAACTCATGCCCAAACAATAAATAGATATGGCAAAAAACTGAAATAAATAATTTGAGTATGTTCTAGTTTCAATTTTTCCTTGAAATAATTTTCCCGCCACTGTTGGAAAAACAATATATGTAAACCATTCAAATTGTCGATATCCAAAAGACTGAAATAATATTAAGATGAAGTGTGGGTTTACTGAAAAAACAACTCTTTTCCTCAAACCCGTTCTTAAGGGATGTAACAAATCATTCTCAAGCAATCCACCGAGGAGCAAAAATTCAATCAATCCATAGATGCACCAATAAATCAAAAAAATAATACACAGAGAAAGGAATGGGAAAAATGTTTTAAAAAAAGATAAGAAAAAAACCAATTTAAAAATAAATAAATAAAATAAAATAACCCCAAAAAGCAATTTTCAGAGTGCATGAGAACTTACCCTCTCAAGCTCATCCTCGATTTCCTGCAGCTTTACAATGGAGAGAACAAGCTCACCATCTATGTCCTCTTCCTCTTCCCCTTTTGATCTCTTGGACTTTTCCATCCAGCCCAGTCCTTCTAACCCAAAAGCCCTAAAAATCCAATAGAGTAGAAGGCACAGGCAGAGTGGCGGAGAGGGAATGGTCCTAGCATTCATTATTACCTCCAGAAACGTTGCATGGTCCATCTTTCCATCCTCAATGAAGAAAACTTCCAAAGATTAAAATTTAGATCCTATCATTCATTATTACGTCCAGAAATGTTGCACACTCCATCCTGCCATCCTCAGTGAAGAAAACTTCAAATGAAATATTATCATTAAAATACCAAAACAAGTTGTTGATTACTTTCTACTTCCACCTAGAAGATATGTTTTGAAATAGTATCATTGGTAGTAGTGTGTGTGGTGAGCTACCAGGCTACAATGGTGGCACCTAATTTACCAGGAATGAAACTTACGAAAATGAATCAAAATAGATGTGCATCTACATCCTATTAAACTAGCAATATTTACAGTAAATAGAACTAATATCTCAACTATTTTCACATTTTATGAATTGTACCTGTAGAGGTCCAGTAGCTGCAAGACCAAAAGAGTTATTCTAAAGCTTCAAGATGTAAAAAAATTGATCATCGCACCATATAAGTTTCCCATTGATCTAAAGGCCTTGGCATACTGATGATGCAAGTAAAACAGGCAATGGAGGCCTACACAAAGCATTAACCAAATATCACAAGTTGATTTAATCAAGTTGACGCTTATCATAGTAAATACAATTCACATCTAACAACGATAAAGCCAATTTTTTCCATAGTATTTACAAAATGAAATGGAATTGACTATCTAATACCCACCCAGAGCCTACTACTCACTAATCTCTAGGGACAAGTGAATTGCCTAAACTTATCAAATAAGCAAGAAGACCTAGGATAGAGGTGGAGTTGTTGCTATGGGTACTACTTTTGATTGAACATTGGGACCTTTGGTAGGTCAAACATTGATTTCTGTCTTGGTAGTTGATAATTCTTCATGTGGAAGATAACAGTTTACTTGCAAGTTTGGAGGTAACAAGGTACATTGGGAGGTAATAAGGTACATTTTAGATATGGAAAGGTATATGGGAGGTAACCTGTACAAGAATAAAAAGTGCTTAGAAGAATATATGTGTGCTCTGACTTCTCAGCAACATCAAGGAAATACTTAATTTCAAAAATAAATTCTTTAATGATCTATGTACCTATTACTTACCACTTCAGATAGAAGTGTTGAGCGTGATAACTGTCAAAAAACATATTATTATTAGAAATATTGGAAGAAAACTCCTTGAACTAAGCATAAAATATAATACTTATACTAGAAAAACCTATACAAATGCAACCATCTGAAATAGTGACACATGAACTTAAGCCATTTCATTGAAATAACTTACCACTTATTTGGTATCCATTTTAGAATCCAAACTAAATCCCAAAACTTAGAACACTAGCCATTCTTGAACTTCTTTCCTTCTCATTCTCCAACTCAAAATGGTGAGCCCCATGCTTGTGATCATAGGGCATAATAGAAATGGCATCCAACAATCTAGATGATTCCATCACTTGCAAATCGTTCTGTGCTAAGTATTTATTGTAGCATTTTTGGAGGATATAAAGCTTGTACCATGCATAAGCATGATACAAATGACTTTCTAATATCTAAAATATCTTTGTTAACTTTGAATAGTAGATTGTCTCCATTTGAGGCTTAGGAATATTCTTGACCATACACAAGGTCAATAATATCTTCTATAGAGTGAAAAACTTCCTACATATCATATGGCATCCGTCATTAGAAATAGTATAAGGAAAAAATATATTAAAAATAAAAATAATTTAGCTCATAGATTCTATAGTAGGTTCATGAAATTTAAATCAACCCAAAGCTTCCTCTACAATAGGGTATTCTCCAATAATTAATTCCTACAAGATCAAACTATATCAACCTTCCCATCTAGACAAATGCAATCTTATATCTAATTCAATAGATAACATTTTAGATTTCCAGCCCCCATTCGATAGTGATACTTTCTTAAAGGTGTGCCAAAAATCTACTCAACATGATATTATAACTATTTACATCATGGGCAACATGGGTAAACTCCCAACCAAAGATCAATGATTTCTAGAATATGATTTTTCTACACATTTCCCTCATCCCATTTCACAATGGTAACCAACAATCCAAATGATGCCATCGGTTACAAATCCTTCTATGCTAAGTATTTATTGTAGCTTTTCTTGAGGATATAGAGCTTGTACCATACATAAGCATGATACAAATGACTTTCTAATATCCAAAATATCTTTGTTAACTTTGAATAGCAGATTGTCATCATTTGAGGTTTAGGAATCTTCTCGACCATAAACAAGGCCATGAATATCTTCTATAGAGTGAAAAGCTTCCTACATATCATATGCCATCCATAATAAGAAATAGTATAAGGCAAAAATATATTAAAAATAAAAATTTAGCTCACATATACTACAGTAGGTTCATCGATTTTCATTCAACCCAAAGCTTCCTCTGCAATAGGCTATTCTCCAGTAATTAATTCCTACAAGCTCAAACTATATCAACCTTCCCATCTAGAGAAATATAATCCTATATCTAGTTCAATGGATAAAATTTTAGATTTCTAGCCCCCATTCGATAATGATAACTTCTTAAAGGTGTGTCAAAAATCTACTCAACATGACATTATAACTATTTACATCATGGGCAATATGGATAAACTCCCAACCAAAGATAAATGTGTTGTGCCCTTTCCTCATAAGCATTTATTAGGATACCCTTTTTAGTTTAGAGAAGATCCTTTGGATAGTGGGATAGAATATTTAGTTCTTGTGAGGGCATCCAAAAATCACCCTTCCACAATTGACTGCTAGCATCTTTACAACTTTTTTTGCTCACTGACTTGATACTTGTCTGAGGGGAGTTTTCCTTGAGGGTCTTTTGCCCAACACTTTGCCTTAAGGTAGAAGTGTGTATACATTATTGTATTTAATCTTGATATTCCATATTATCAATACAAGAAGATATAGATCACCGAGTTGAATATGAAATAAGTGCGAAATCAGACAGCTCAAACTATTCACACTTTGTGTTTTCATTGAAGTTGGTTGATGTTACATGTTCTTCATCAGAATTTGTCCATAGTTGTCCATACTATTGTATTTTCTTTTTCTACAATACAACTTTCGTCCACACTGCCCCTTGAATGTGATTTCTCCTCATTCATTTCTTCAACCTTATCCTCATTATACATCATATTGGATAATCATCATTCTAGTACAGAACAACCTTTGGATATTATTGGTGAATAATTATAGCTAATGGGTTCTCATGTAACAATTCCCAATACCAATGGAACAACATCTAACTTTAATCACTCAAGTAATGAATCTGAATTTAACAACATTATAATATAATTACATTATACCATAAATTCACAACAAGAATGCTTTGCCTTGTAGATTTCAACACCCATGTATTCGATGGACTTATGGGAATGAAGGGAAATTGGAAAGCCAATGATCTCCTACAATTATGTAAGGCCTTGTCTAGTATCTATGACCCCTTAGACAATCAAGATTGAGCTCAAACTCACCCAATAAAACGAAAATAATGCTCAGGGGAGAGGGAAATGATTCTAGTAAGTAGAAATCCACCCAAGAATGCTTAAGAACACTCCAGGTAAGGAGAGAGAAAGTCTTAACAGTCATACAGAAACCAAATTAGCAACTCCTTGAGGAAATGCAACAGTTCCAGAACCATGGCAGTTGATCTCTAACTCAACAAGAAAGTGGATTATGAGTAACTCAGAGTTGATGCATTTCATAGAGCATCAATCAATCAAGAGTTTCTGAATGATGCTAATAGAAATTCAATGAAGAGTTATTTATTTTAGCCATGAGCACAAAGACAGGGAGCACATATAATATAACTAAGGAGTAAGAATGATGATAACTCATACACCATAAGTTTATTATATCCTAGGAAGATATATGAGATGAGAGCCTAGCACATTGCATTCATTGTCAAAAGAGAGATGTCCAAGTGCAAATTAACCCTCGCTCCATGTGAGACTATTGCAACATAGCTGCTATGGGAAAATGAAGGAATTGGTCATGGCAGTTAAACACTGAATTGAGCTAGTTTCAGTGTTGTCCAATTAGGGCTATTGCATCTTGTCACAGGCAAAGATTGCAGGACATTTCAACATTACAAAGGCAATAATCCATGCATAGTTTCTCTTTGTTTATTTAAGTCAAAGCTCATGGAGAATGATATCTAGGCGTTTTAGCCTATTTTCGACCTCTTTTGGGTAGAAACCAAGAAAGTGAAAAAGCTCGAAGTCTGTAATCCAACGGGAGAAGAAGAACAGAGGATAAAAAGAAGTCTATAGCACTTGAACAAACCAAAGTATGTGACTAAGCCAAATCTCAATCTATAGCTATCTATTTGCAGTAGGATTTAAATATATGTGGTAAAGTGTCAAGGGTTCGCTGTAGTAGCTGAAGATCAATAATAGAAGGCAAAGAGTCTGTAATTTGAAGTCAGGGTATTATAATAAGAGACTAAACCTGCAATAAGGACAGAAATTTAGAATCTACTTCTGAATTTGACTAGGAAGAAACTCAATTATTGACCTTGAGTTAAAGAAGAGGGATAACTTGGAGGGACTCTTTGGTCTTGTGTTGGATATCTGATTTTGAATAAATTCAATAAGAGGAGGATTTTTGGGTTTTCCCCTATTCAGAGGTTTTGCCCTGCCTTGAAAGCCAAAATCTCTGTGTCTCGTACTTCTTTGTGTTCTTGGAAGAACAATTTGTGTAATTACTTGATGAAAGCGAAATATCAACTAACAAAGAAAAGAACACTTATATAGGAGCTTACTTCCAACTATGAAAGAATACAATGAGGACATAAAATTTGTAAATCTTAAACTTGGCTAGGCCACTGCACCTCCAAAAACCTGACTTATTAAGCCATAAACTAGAAACCTTCTGTGGAACTCCAAAAACAAATGAATTAGAATGAATTATCAACCAGAATCAAGGGCCTTTACACTTTACATTTGACAATCTATTGCAGTATGAATATTGAGGTCACAACTATTCAATATATTGCACTGTTGTAAGAAAGGGTGATCATATTTTATATATTTTGTCTAGTAAGTTTTGCACTTCATTATTGTGAGCTCTAACCAAGGTTTCATGTTCCCACTGTAATGATAAACAGCTGCATTGTCAATCTCTGAACCCTAGGATTTATCCTAAACCCAGCACATGCCAAGACTTGTCCAAAGGATGGATCAAGCCATAAAACGTTCAATCCAGAGGGTAGTGTTCCAAGCTTCCACAACACTCTATCCTCATTCTCACATATAATAAAAGAGAAACTTAGAAAGTGAACAAAGAAAAACCCATTAAGTTTTCTAGCTAATTACTTTAGATTTAATTCAAATACATTAAAATAAACATCACAATAATTAACATAAATAAACCACACTACACACTTACCGTGTTCTGCCACTTGTGATATATTCCAGTTATATCTCGTTTCTTCCATGCTTCGAGATCAAATACATTCATCCCATGTGCCCAACCACAAGCATTAGGATCAAAGTGCCTGGCTATGTGCAGATTAGAAAAATTAAGGTATTTGTGAAACCGGAAAGCTTTCTCCGCTAGTTTTCACCGAACCATTAACCTTTCCATGAAGATGTACTGATCACAAGGGCATCAAATCTTTCTGCACCACAATATCATCATCCAAGAAAAGGATCTTGTCCATTTTGGGATAAACTTGTGGAAGATAGAAACGAAGATGATTTAGCATGGATAAATATTTTGGATTTATATATTTCAAATTGGAGGAACGTGCTGAGAGTGTAGTCGAGTAATCTGCCTTGAAATAATACTCTTTCATAGCTGCGGATTCAAGTTGGCAAAGAATAGGGCAATAGGAGGAATTGAACCATTTAAAATCATCAACATTTTCTACTTGTATCGCATCTTTTCTTGGGGGATTAAGTAAAAACCACATTTTCATGGCCCCAAAATTTAACTTGTCTGTGATGAGATGAAATACATGTTTATCAGATTCCTGCAAACACATTTAAATCACCTACAATGAGATCCAAATATTAAATGTAAAATGCAGTAAAACTATTGGACTTTCCAACGCTAGAGTAATTTAAATTAATAACACTTCACCTTAGCATTCATGACAGTTGTGTTAGAAAAATTTACAGCGATTCTAAATCTTTTAAAGAATCTCAAAATTAAATTTTAGAAGTCCAGGAATACCTCCAGTCATTGATGAACCTCTTGCTGCACAGCTCACTTGCTTCTTCAATCCAAGAAAAATAAAAATCACAGAAAATCTGAAGGCACTTCCAAGCTATGCTCTCTCAGCTAGATGGTGTAAACAACTGAATGGGATTGAGATGCTAGCTTGGGGACCAAACAGATGAATTTATAGCCAAGCTTCCATCAAGCTTCTAATGGCTATGTGTCAGTTGTTCCACAGATCAAGGTAGAGAACTCCAGATGGAGTAATGGACCACTTCAGAAGCTCCAACCAGAAAATTAATTAACTGCAGTTGATTTCCTTAATTTAAGGAAACTACTGCAGTTGGTTTCCAAAAATTAAGGAAAGACTGCAGTTCACTGCCATAACTGTAGGCAGCAGTTGGAAAACTTTAATGGAGCTTAACATTCTCCCACTTGGCCCATACTTCCAAACTTAATGTCTCAACCTAAAACCATTGACAATCTGTATTAAGTAATAGATACATGAATCATGGCGATAAGTCCTCTAATGACGAGTATTATCTTCCATGTATTACTGTGTATTTATTCTTATTATAATTTATGTGGCAACAATTTCTTAATGAATAAACCTTATATTTATTCTTGGTCCTTCTTAAATGAATTTTCTCAAATCAACTTAAGGTGCACATAAATATGAGAAAAAACATCACAATAATTAAGAATTCCATTAAACTAACATTGTCCATACAATGAGAAACTACATAATGAAACCAAACCCCATATTCATTACATGATCCTTGAATTTAAATGGTGGCATGCCCTTAGTCAAAGGATCAGCGATCATCAACTCAGTGCTGACGTGCTCAATGACCACTTTCTTTTCTTTAACACGTTCCCTTATAGCTAAATACTTAATGTCGATGTGTTTATTTCGACTCCCACTTTTGTTGTTTTTAGCCATAAAAACAACAGCTGAATTATCACAATATATTCTCAATGGCTTAGAGATAGGATCCATAATTCTAAGCCCAGAAATGAAACTCTTAAGCCATACACCATGTAAAGTATCCTCAAAACAGGAGACGAACTCGGCTTCCATAGTGGAAGTGGCAATCAAGGTTTGCTTGTCACTCCTCCATGATACAGCTCCACCGGCCATCATAAACATGTAACCTAATGTTGATTTGCGTGAATCAACACATCCAGCAAAGTCAGAATCTAAGTAGCCAATTACTTCCAAGTTGTCCATCTGTCTATACATAAGAATGTAGTATTTGGTTCCTTGAAGGTACCTCATTACTTTCTTTGCAGCTCTCCAATGGTCTAAACCCGGATCACTCTGATGTCGTCCCAACATTCCCACAACAAATGCAATGTCAGGTTTTGTGCAGGCTTGAGCATACATTAGGCTTCCGACAGCAAAAGCATATGGAATGTTCTTCATTTGTTCCTTTTCAAAGTTGTTCTTCAGGCATTGGTTCAAATTGAACCTTTCACCCTTCAC
>APFE031699906.1:26317-52176 GCA_000404065.3 Pinus taeda | reverse complement strand
AAATTACTGCAGTTGGTTTCCAGAAATTAAGGAAAGACTGCAGTTTACTGCCATAACTGTAGGCAGCAGTTGGAAAAACTTTAATGGAGCTTAACATTCTCCCACTTGGTCCATACTTCCAAACTTAATGTCTCAACTTAAAAACCATTGACAATCTGTATTAAGTAATAAATACATGAATCATGGAGATAAGTCCTCTAATGATGAGTAATATCTTCCATGTATTACTATGTATTATTCTTATTATAATTTATGTGGCAACAATTTCTTAATGAATAAACCTTATGTTTATTCTTGGTCCTTCTTAAATGAATTTTCTCAAATCAACTTAAGGTGCACATAAATATGAGAAAAAATATCACAATAATTAAGAATTTCAATAATCATTGTCCATACAATGAAAAACTGCATAATGGAACCAAGTCCCATATTCATTACATGATTCTTGAATTTAAATGGTGGCATGCCCTTAGTCAAAGGATCAACGATCATCAATTCAGTGCTGACGTGCTCAATGACCACTTTCTTTTCTTTAACACGTTCCCTTATAGCTAAATACTTAATGTCGATGTGTTTACTTCGACTCCCACTTTTGTGGTTTTTAGCCATAAAACAGCAGCTGAATTATCACAATATATTCTCAATGGCTTAGAGATAGAATCCATAATTCTAAGCCCAGTTATGAAACTCTTAAGCCATACACCATGTACAGTAGCCTCAAAATTGGAGACGAACTCGGCTTCCATAGTGGAAGTGTGAGACTCTGAATGATCCTTCTCAAAAACTATGTTTCTGGTTTGATCGCTCCCACTGATCAAGTCATTTTCAAGAAACTTAAAATTGAGCCTTAATAAAATTTCATGTTTTACCAATGTAAATCATGCTCATAATTGAATCTAATGACATAAAAATTGCCTGTGGGCAAAATTTTTAATTCAAGCAGATTCAATTATTCATTCGGAGACATCCGGTAAAAATTGAGGCTTAATGTTTTACAAATGTAAATCATGCTCAGAATTGAATCTAATGAGATAAAAATTGCCTGTGGGCAAAATTTTTAATTCAAGCAGATTCAATTATTCATTCGGAGACATCCGATAAAATTGAGGCTTTATAAAATTTCATGTTTTACCAATGTAAATCATGCTCAAAATTGAATCTAATGACATAAAAATTGCCTGTGGGCTAAATTTTTAATTCAAGCAGATTCAATTATTCATTGTTTTGAACTTTATGATAAAATTGTTCATTCATAACTCCTGTGGGTAGGTTATGAAATTTTATCCTAATTAATTACATAAATATAATAAAAATTCCTGTGGGATAAAATTTATTATATTTAGTCTAATTAATTACAATTTAATGTCTAAATAATCTTTATGTGATCTAACCAATCAAAATATATAATTTTAATTAATTAAAGATGTTGTGGCTATTCTCTAATTAATTGAAAATTATATATAGATCACTAGACATTATTCTTTACATAAATGGCAATTTGCAGTCAGCATTACCGTAAATGACTGCGAATCGATTGTTCAATTCATAAACAAAACCCGAAGATTGACTGAAGCAGCATTGATCTACTTTGCACTTGCATAGAAAATGCAGTTCGAAGGCTAGCTGGCTTGACTTCAGGCTCCGTCCTTAAGTTTATAAATCAAAATATATAAATATCTTTAAGAAAATGAAAATCATAAGCTAACCCGAATCTGGTATTTATGGTATACCAGGAGACACAATTAATAGGAATTATTGACCACTGCCAAAAATCTGCAGTTGAATAACACTGCAGTTGATTAACAGGGTTGCCATTTTTACATTCATTTTCACAGTGAAATAATATAACTGATTTGACAGACTAATGTCGTCCAACCTCTTTTTTGAATAACTACTTGGTGTGTCAAAACAACAAACACTATTTTGTCCCTAGTTACAGATCTCATCTATGGATAATGAAATCAGAATATAAGAAATTTTGGAAGTTTGAAGGACATTTCCCAGCCTATGCTTGCATTGGCACTTCTTAAGACTCGGGCAAAGAGAGAACCCATATCATCAAAAATCACTTGGAAATTAAAACCACAGTTTCACACACTAAAGTACATCCTGCATGGCATTGGGCCTTATGAACTCGCATGTGCAAGGAATGTGACTATGTTTATTGAAGCTATGGATAACAGTAAGGCTGCTCATAACCACTCAACCAAGGGTTGTGGGCAATGAAGAAAACAAGGGAGCTCTTTCGATTCGAAGATATATTCTGAACTCTTATTACAAACTACCCATGGGTTTAGAGGATAACAATATATGGAGATCGATGTCATTAGAAGACATTTGCCAAACTGATTGATTTTGACATCCACCTTAACCTCTAATGTAGAGATCTGTAGCTATATGCCCACAATTTATGACTTGATTTGCAGGCTTAAACGAACTGCAAGAGTCAAGCAACGCCTGCCGAAATGGCTGAATATTTCACAAACCCAACAATGTGGAGCTGAACCTTCGGGCACTGAGCAGCTGCCAGAACCTTACCAGAAAAAGAAAAAAAATAAAAAATAAAAAATAAAAAATAAAAAATAAAAAACTATAAAAAAACATCTCTGAATCCAGTGACTATTCCTATTAATGACATAATCAGCTCAAGATTATTCTCAAGACTCATGAACGTGCTTCAGCATGGCCTCGTCCCTTGCCCAGTCCTGAAGCGGAGCATTGACAAATTGAGCATAGAGCTTATTCCTCGCACAGGTCACAGAAATGAGACTGTGGGCCATGGGGCTATCAATCTCAAGATCATAATAGAGCTGCCCGTTGGACTCGTTCCTTCTCTCATCTCCAGACCTTTATTATTTTAAATGAAAACAGAGTCAAGAAGACAATTACCTCCAAAGGAATCGGGTATTTGGCCTGCAAGTTGATTGTTATTCAAATAAAGAAATTCCAGCAAACTCAGGTTGCCAATTTCAGCGGGTATCTCTCCTGAAAGAACATTTTGACTGAGATTAAGAGCTATCTGCAAGCTTGAAAGTTGACCAAGCTCCGCTGGTACAGAACCTGAAGTCATACCCAGAATCCTTTCACCAGACAAGGTGAAATAGGCGTATAATATTAAGCTCTGTTCCCAGCAACCTCAATTTTTTAAGTTTGTCTTATATTACATTAATTTTAACTGAAATTCCTTTGTTACATTAATTATAAAGGATCTCAGATAAAATATCCAAAACCAAGAGGCCTTCAGAAGAACGACGAGCCCATTCATACAGGACAGTTGCCGGCCTTTAATAACTGAAATAAAGGACTTTCACCAGTGCAAGCATTCCTATAAAAGCCTTTGTTTTTTCTTACAGCACTTTAGTTTCTTTCTAATAGAGTATCTTTAGGCTGTAGAAAATGGGCAGAGAAATCAACTTGCGTAAGTTAGCTGGGTACTCAATCCATCCCCACTCACCTCATTGTGGCCAAAATTAGCGTTCTCAGGCCACAGCCCCGATTCAGCTGATCCCAATCCAAGAAAAGTCGGGCTCCGGGTTGTATGAAGCTCATACACAGTCTCCGGATAAATTCCCAAAATCCCATGCGCTGTTTCCAGCTCCTCGGCCTGCTCAGCATTGAGCCGAGCAGCGAAACCATGAAACGCATCATCATAATTATACAAAATACTCGGCTTTTCTTCCTCGCTCAACACAGACTTGAGCGCCGAAGCATACCAATGCTCATGACTGGTAAAACCAGCAGGCATTTCTGACTTCACCATAAGCACAATATAAGTTTTGGTTCCTCCATTGGCCTCTAACGCAGAGGCCAAACAGCCCAAAACAAGCAGAATCCCCAAACATTTTTGAATAGCACGGAGACCCAAATTTCAAATGGGGCCGAGCGCGGGGCACGTAGGACTGAGAGAAAAGTGGGAAGTTGCGGCAGAAGGATTTAGATTTGAGAGAAACGCAGATGGAGAATTTGTAACAGCATGTGAAAAAAAGTTTTAAATTCAAATTTAGCAAGCGGATGTACAGATCTCAATGGCATAATAAAAAATATTGAGTGATCTCCATTCTGTCTTGTCTCGTAATAAAATACGGATACTCAATGGACGACGCAACGAAATAGTCAAGGTCGGCTCTCCCAGACACAATTCACGGGTCAAGAATTCATTTTTAACGTAGTCTGGTATAAGCCCACTAAATATAACACACCCAAAGCAAATCCCAACGGCCTATGCAGGTTTTCAGCTTCTGATCAATCTCCGTAGACAACCAGACACAAAACATGATCACCGTTTCACAAAGATGAAAAGGTCACACAAAACATGATCACCGTTTCACAAAGATGAAAAGGTCATGAGATCGACCCCTCTAGACTCTATATAGAGAGAAAAGAAGATAGCCACCAGAAGGTGAAAATCATTGTCGAACAGTTACAACCCGTTAATCAGCAGCATTAAGATGAATGAAAAAGGGCTTCTGGTTAATGGAATTTATAGATGGAATAATTCCATAAATTTTGTATTCATTGTGGGCATTTGAAAAATTCACGCGGTGAAAAATATAAAATAATGTTGTGTTGCATACAACAACTTTGAAAGGAAATTGCATGAAATTGATGCTTCTGTTAGAATTAAGAGGATTCAGAAAGTATGCGTGAACAAGTGAACAAGAAGACGGATTCCTTAAATGAGAATATTTGCAGAGCGTGACGCCGCAAATTACTCCGACCGGAAAAGATTATTAAGAATCGGCCCTCCAATAACATAAAACAAGGCAGAAATTAAAATAGTTTCGCCCCCTCCCGCTATATATCTATCGATCTAAAGATAATTCCTTATAGTTCATTTTATGCGCGTTTCTCAGGTCACTGCAATGTATAAAGAAGTATGCAACCAATTCTAAAGCTTAAACACAGTATATGCTGCCCTTGAACGAAATTCGAATCCCATTGCTGAGCACAAATTTAGTCAAAATTGAGCATATATATATATATATATATATGCTTAATCTACGGCAAAAAAATATGTAAGAAGCTAATAATGGGCTCATTACATTGGTGTTCAAGCAAGGCCAAAGAAGCATACATACTTTACTCCGAATTCATAACCTTAAATCTGCCAAATATGGCTGATCTCGTAAAAAAAAATTGTTGCAATGGCCGCTGGGCTTTGACGTGTGGAAAAAATCTGAATACAGTCTCTCCAACAGACAAAATAAAATTTTGCATTGCACGTTGAAGCGTCATTCCAGAGGACCGATCAGGGAAAGTATGAATTAGCAAAAGGCGTCTCAAGGCAGAGATAAATCCACGCTCTGATACCAAATGTTAGAAAAATTTACAGCGATTCTAAATCTTTTAAAGAATCTCAAAATTAAATTTTAGAAGTCCAGGAATACCTCCAGCCATTGATGAACCTCTTGCTGCACAGTTCACTTGCTTCTTCAATCCAAGTAAAATAAAAATCACAAAAAATCTGAAGGCACTTCCAATCTATGCTCTCTCAGCTAGATGGTGTAAACAACTGAATGGGATTGAGATGCTAGCTTGGGGACCAAACAGATGAATTTATAGCCAAGCTTCCATCAAGCTTCTAATGGCTATGTGTCAGCTATTCCACAGATCAAGGTAGAGAACTCCAGATGGAGTAATGAACCACTTCAGAAGCTCCAACCAGAAAATTAATTAACTGCAGTTGATTTCCTTAATTTAAGGAAACTACTGCAGTTGGTTTCCAAAAATTAAGGAAAGACTGCAGTTTACTGCCATAACTGTAGGCAACAGTTGGAAAAACTTTAATGGAGCTTAACAAGTTGAACTCACAACCACAGATGCAGCCAATACATTGTTAGAAAATAATGCATAGTGATAAAATTGTCGGATCCTCCAACATGTCCTTTTTAGGAAATTATCACTTTTCATTCGCATGGACAGAATGTGCAGGCCCTTGGGAACAGACTTTGTTGCCACCTGACTTAAAAATTTACTTTGCTTTTCGAAGGTCCTTACTTGCTTGTCTGCAGACTAAAGCATGGCTTGCAACTTCTTTGTTACTATCGCATAGCCATAAAATTGTTCTCTAGCCTTGATAGGACATGAAACATAGCCTTGATCTTCTCAGGTGCATTAAAACATTCATATCAATTACTGGTCATGAAAAAGAGAATGAAAAGCAGAAAGATTAACACATAGACTACAACTTTAAAAGAAACAAAGGATATGAACACCAAATGAAAATGGAAGCACTTACTACTCTTGATTTAGAAGCAATCAATGCGAAAATCCAGGGGTAGTGTTCCAAGCTTCCACAACACTCTATCCCAATTCTAACATACAATAAAAGAAAAACTTAGAAATTGAACAAAGGAAAACCCATTAAGTTTTCTAGCTAATTAGTTCACATTTACTTCAAATACTTTAAAATAAGCATCACATGAATGAACATAAATAAACCACACTACACACTCACCATGTTCTGCCACTTGCGATATATTCCAGTTATATCTTCTTTCTTCCATTCTTTGAGATCAAATACATTCATCCCATATGCCCAACCACAAGCATTAGGATCAAAGTGCCTGGCTATGTGCGGATTGGAAAAATTAAGGTATTTGTCAAACAAGCGAAATCTTTCTCCACAAGTTTCCACTAAACCATTAACCTTTCCATGAAGATCTACTGACCACAAGGGCGTCAAATCTTTCTGCACCACAATATCATCATCCCAGTTTGGGATAAAATTGTGGAAGATAGAAACGAAGATGCTTTAGCATTGATAAATATTTTGGATTTATATATTTCAAATTGGAGGAATGTGCTGAGATTGTAGTTTAGTGATCTGCCTTGAAATAATACTCTTTCATAGCTGCAAATTCAAGTTGTCGAAGAACAGGGCAATAGGAGGAATTGAGCCCTTTAAAATCATCAATATTTTCTACATGTATCGCAGCTTTGCTTGGGGGATTAAGTAAAAACCACATTTTTGTGGCCCCAAAATTTAACTTGTCTATGACGGGATGAGATATATGTTTCTGAGATTCCTACAAACACAAGTAAATCACCTACAATGAGATCCAAATATTAAATGTAAAATGCAACAAAACTATTGGACTTCCAAACTTTAGAGTATTTTAAATTAATAACACTTCACCTTAGCATTCATGATAGTTGAATTCACAACCATAGACGCAGCCAATACATTGTCAGAAAATAATGCATAGTGATAAAGAGTTGGATCCTCCAACTTTTCCTTTTTAGGGAATTTCGCTTTTCAAGGGCAAGCAAATAATAATACATGGTCAATCGCATGGATAGACAGTGCAAGCCCATGGGAACAGTCTTTGGTGCCAACTGACTTAAAAATGTACTTGCTTTTTCAAGGTCCTTACTTACTCATCTACAGTCTGAAGAATGGCTAACAACTTCTTTGCTACTGTCCCACAGTCATAAAATTGTTCTCTAGCCTTGGATAGGACATGACCCATAGCCTTGATCTTCTCAGGTGCACTGAAACATTCATATCACTTATTGGCCATGAAAAAGAGAATGAATAGCAGAAAGATTGACACACAGACTGCAACTTGAAAAGAAGCAAAGGATATGAACACCAAATGCAAATGGAAGCACTTACTACTCCTGATTTAGAAGCAGCCAATGGGAAAACTATTACTCAAAATCTGCATTAGCCTCACCCAATGTACGTTGACTTTCCTTAATACAAAGCATCAGTTCATGGTAAAAGTCAAGATTATTCGTCGCCTGGGAAATGCTTGAATACACCCTAGCCATGATCAATTGGTCTCACATCAATCTAACAGTGGAGTCAGAATTCTCCTTCTCATTTTCCTGCCTCCAAATGCTATATTTTTGCAGGAGATTAAAATCTACCTCCTTGGAATGTTTATTTGTTGCGTTTTCAAGCTCAACTCATTTTTCTTCATCCTGTTGAATCAGCTCTGTCGACCTTTTCTCCCTCCTCTTTTGTCTCAATTGCTGTAAGCATTAAACTACTATAAATTAAAGCATACTATGCTAAAACCTAAGAAATATAAAAAATTTCTGTTGGAGAAGTAATATTTAAAAAGGATTTTGGAAAATAATATAACAATTCCCTTTTCCATGACAATAAAATGTAGCGATCTAGTGTAGCAAAGAATTTTACCCTCCTCAAAACTTTTGTTGGATTTTTTTTATGCTGCAAATGGTCTGCATAATTTACAATAACCATTGTCCTGGGAGTTTGACTAGACATCACATTACAATAGGCTACCAACATCATAAATTAGTTAACCTGTGAAAATGAAAAATTACCATCAAGAGCATTCTTTTTGACGTCTCGATGTTCACTTCTTGTGTCGTCCACTTGAAACCTCCTAAGAAGTTCTTCATCATTGGAAGTTTTTTTCTGTACGTCGTCATTCATTTTACGCCCCTCAGGATTTTCCTTGCCTTCTTCATTGAAGATCACACCAACTTAAGTTGTGAATGTAACTTTTTTGAGAAATCTCCAAAATTCGTTTGCCTCTGCATGATGTACACTGTTAGAAATAGAGAAGCACCCGTGCCAATGCCAATTTTCACTTCCTCCTTAATACAACCTTGCTCAACTACATAGATCATCATCACACAGGTTTCCTTACATGTTCAATCGAGAAAATAACCAAAATCTTCACCAATCGTACCTCAGAGTTAGTAATATCCCTTTGGTTTACTTCGGAGGGCTTTTCTAATACCCATGAGGAAGATAAATTAGTCCGTCCAAAAATATTTAAGTTTAGAGTTCCCGAGTCCTCTGTGTTGGCTGTTATGACATCAATCACCTGCCCAGTAGATAAAATTTATTTTCAATTCTTTGCTCAATAGGGGAGAAATCAAATTTAAGATATCCAAATGCAGCAAGTTTCTTATACTTGCCTCCTTTGGGAAGAGAGAGTCAACGCTCTCTATTAAACTCTGCTTTCTCTAGACATCTGCCTGTTCCTGTGAACCCCATAGAGAAATAGATAAGAGTGGTTTTAAACATATTACAGAGCTCCAATATCCTCAATAATTCCTCTCTATTTCAATCCACTCAAGTCAATTAAATTTCAAGTTGGGGACACTATTTATTTTGTTGGATTAGACTAACGTAAGTGCAAGTGCATTGCCCAGATCCTGAAAAAAAACAAAATGGCCATAGAAAAATAGAATTGGTTTTCAAGATGTGGAAAGAGAATACCATTCTAATAGATCCATCTCATGAGAAGTTATGCCCTGTTATTTTAAATGACAAAAAACACATAAAAGGTCAGATAGAAAGACTTGATGGAGAAGAATATCTATAAAAATACTGAAATGCTAAAAAGGGGGTTGCTTTGCTATCATGCATATGCTAATATCGAGATTTCATTACACATCAATAATAAAATAGTGTGTATAATATATGTTGTTTGTTTTGGCCAATGAGCTCTGAACACTGTGGGAACAGTGTGAAAATGATATGTATAGCAAAAAGTAGCTCGTGAACAAGATTGTCATTGTGAATTGGGTCTAGGTTGGGTGGATCAGAACTGGTTTAGCTTGGCTGGTGAGAAGTGGATTTAGCTTTATGGATGAAAAGTGGGTTTGGCTTGGATAATGAGTGGATGGGAAGAATTATTGTTACCCTTCCCACCCAGATTCAATTCCCACAAGATTCAATTGCCATGAGTAAGATGTTGAACTTAACTCTTAACAAATATATTTTTATAATGCCCATCCAACTTATGCAGAATCCAACGCACACTTAGTACCATCCTCCTCAGAATGAGGAGTTCCCAGTGAATTCACCGAGTAGTTTCCTAGCGAATTTACCAGTCATATGCATTTCCCTTTATTAAAAAATGGAAAGAGCATTGTTATTTCTTGCTATCGGGATGAATGGTTTCATTATCTTTGGCAAGGGAAATTACCCTAGGGGCAGTTGGTAAAACCTTTGCTCTTGCATGAGAGAGGTACAAACTTTGAACCTTTCTCCTGGTAGGTATTGTACCATGTTAGTGCAAATATGGAGTTCACAGCTTCACACAGATCAAATGAAAGGAAACCTATAAAGAAAACTCACAAAATGTCTAGAAAAATGCTAGAGGTGATAAAATTTTGACAATAAGTGAGGAAAGTAAGTTTGATAACATCTGTGTCTTCAGATCCTACGAAAAAGCTAAAAGGAAAATCAAATTCTAAAGCAGGTCCATGGGGTTTTGGTTCAATGGTTAACCGGGGGTGGTGAAGGCAAATCAAATTTCGAAGTAGGTCCATGGGGTCTTGGTTCAATGGTTAACTGGGGGTGATAATAATTCCCCACCAAGGCTCAAATCACATAAATACTTTGTTCAATGGTTTCTCAATGAAAGGGATCTTTCTAAAATAGTATAATACAACTACACTTCATTGTAATGGAGATCTTACATGAATGTTGTAAGAAGTCTACACTTCACTGTAATACTACCAGATTAAGAAAGGGCATGCTTTCCAATAAAGATAAATTAAACATTGACCCACCCCAAAAAAAGAGATGGAAGCCACGTGACGAGGGAGGAGGGTAGGAAGAAGCTTACGAGTGAGGGAGGAGGGCAAGGAGAAGCTTACCAGTAAGGGAGGAGGGCAGGAAGAAGCTTACTAGTTGCAGATGTAGATGCGGAGTGACGAAACCTAGCTGCCAGAAAAACCAATGGCATGACCACAAAGATAATAAGGAAGCCCACCACAAATATTCGATGATGAAAACCCCAACCTCCCCATCCTTCATTTCTACCATGCTGGTAGCCCTGCCACCCTCCATTCCACACACCTCCTCTTTTCATAGGCCTCTTTAACTCTCAACCCTAACACCACTTTTCTCCTTCTCCTCCTCCTAAATAGATATCGAGCAATGCAACCCTTACTCAATCATAATCCTCTACATCAAACCCATATCATGGTTAGCAAAAATATATGAAGTCAGAAACAACCAAAAAATCCCTTAGATCTCATATATACTTCAGAGCATTTGATAGAAAAATTTACCAAAGGCATTATGAAATTCATAGATCAACGGATTTCATGCAGTTTTGAGAAAGAAAGGGACACTGACATGGTAAAAACCTATATGAAAATGGGCGTAGGGGCCTGAAGTAGACAGATTTGAGGGTCTCTATCTCTGTTAGCGTTTTTTGTTAAAAAAACAAAACATATAATTAAGGGAAACACGTCATTTGGATTCATATGCCAACATAGATGTTATTATTAATGGGGATCCTCACGAGTCTCGCTGACTGTTCATACACTACGACATAGGAAGAGGAACAACAGGCAGGCATTGTTGGGTATATATAACGCCCCTCAACTTACTAATTTAACTGAGCAAGTTTTGAGTTGGCATGCCTTGCATTGAGGGATGTAAAGGTAAATGGAATGCTAGGGGGGTAATTTCATGCAAAGCAAGGGTGAATTATGCCTCCCTGAATGCACATCATGAGACTGTGTTTAAGATTCATGATTCTGAAGTTGCGAGAATGCTAGAGTGTAAGCACAAGAGAGAAGCTAAACATATTGTGATCTAACATTTAAAATGGTGACTTGTTTATTGATTTCTCATTCAGAATGAAGGGAAAAAAATTGATGATTGGGGGAGAGAAATGATGAGTGTTCTATTGAGTAAAGGAAATACATCATTTTGAGGCCATGGATAGATCTTAATGGTCTGGGATGCGAGTGTCAGTAAAACCTTACCTAAATGCCTTATGACTGCCACATGGATGAGTGTTACACTTACATTATTGATGCACTAACCATAGAGAGTTAGTATAATATTCATGGTTATGGGTGCTTACAAAACTAGGTTCTCATATACCCATGAAGTGAAAGTGAAGAAAGTACCCTTTCTTCAAGATAGGAATAAGGTTGTAAGCTTTAAACCAACCGACAGAGAAAAATATTGTTAAAGAATACATTTTACACATCATGTGTCCATTAGTACGAACTGGTTTATAAACATAGTGTTGGATTAATGTCATAGCGCTTCTAGAAGTTGTCTTGATTCTCAAAAAACATGTTGTATGTTATCGTCTGCTTCGAATTTTTCAAAAGAAATAGTTGGTCCCTTAACAAGACTCGAGTGTGCCAACATGGACTAAAGAAGAGGTTATTAGCATTGCAAACCCTCTTCTCAGATGAGTATGTTAATTTTAAATTTAGCAGAAATTGGCAATAAAACATATGATGTTCTAGAAGCTAAAAGACAGACAATGCATGAATCTACAACTTCCTACCTTTATTGTTGTCATGTTTAGCTTGCGCTATGAGAATGGTATCAAAGTTATTGTGAGGGCAAGGTATCAGAACTAAGGTGAGGGAAAGCCCAAGCAAGGAGGAAAGAAATCACAAGAAGTTTTCTGACAACACTGACCTCCTTCCTCTTCAAAGATCAGTCATCGTGGAGCACTGAAACTCCGACTACAAAATTCTAGGTTGCAGTTCCTAGAAAGGAAATGAGATCAAGGCCTCATCTATCAAGCATCTCTAAGATAGAGCTCTCTGTCAAATTGTTGGTCAAATGATCTATATCTAAGGGCTTTTGTCATGACCACAGCTAGGAAGATTTGGTTGCATTAGGGTCAAATATTCTAGTATGAAATCACCCTTGAATTGAATTTGGTTTGGAGATAGTGTCTCACTCGGAATTCCTTCTCTGTTGTAGGTTTAAATAAAATCATATATGAAGCTATAAAGTTCCTAGCATCTAAGCTCATATATATAATATTATTCTTGAGTTCATTGACATGCCTTCAGCCTTGTATTAGGGCTTTGTTTGTCTCACAAAGAAGTATAAAATTTTAGAAAAGGTGAAGTATCCTCGGCCCTTGGACATCAATCAAGAGGGTTTGAAAAATAGTGTTCGTGGTTTTCTGTTGGGTAGATGCTTATTGAAGGTAAAGGATCAACCTTTGTGCATCTGTGAGATTCAGGTATCAAAGGAAAGGGGGTTCATGACAAATAAATATCATTTCAAGGATCTTGAAATCTAAAACACAATGTTCTAAAATCTCATTTAAATAGGTATGACTATTATTGGTGTCTAGGCCAAACGCATCTCAACATTTCTTCTCTTATGAACTCATTGAGGAAATCAGGACACACACATGGGTTTAGCCTAGAGCCATCACTTTTTATATGATTTTTACATCTTGGGTTTAAAAAACCTTTATATGTTCTAATTAGTAATTTGTAGTACCCATGCTCGGTGCATGCTGCACATTAATTTTTATAGCTACCAAATTTGCATTCCATCAGTTAAAGCTAGGATAGAATTAGTCTTAGTCAAAGAAGTCTATTTTATTTGATGGATTCAAACTATATTTAATTTACTATGGTTTCTCCTTTCCTTTAATTTAGTCTAGTTTCAATAACCATCAAATCTTCCAAAGACAGAAATTCAATAATAGAACTGGATTCAGATAGAGACTTACCACTGCGAGAAATGGATACAATCAAAAGTTCTTTCCCAAGGCTTGGCGAGTCGAAAGGCTCCGTGAATATTTTTCCCTCTTCCCCAGATTTATCAATGGAATTTGTGGTAGTAGCCTCAGAGGGGTTTTGTTTGCCTGTGCTAGGGAAAATGTATGATTCCAAAGGCAATATCCAACAACCAAATTTTTTTTATCAGTTACTCGAGTCCAGAATTTCTGGAATAGGTCTGTCGACCTCTTTCGCTTCCTTGGAGGAGAGGGCGACAACCTATAGAGAGAGAGGGGCATTTTTTGGGTGACAGTAGAAAGGAAAAGCCCTCTTTGAACGGTAGAGGGTAGATGAATTCACGTAGTAGTGATTCAATGCAATGGAATAATTTTTAAATGATTTGGAAACTTTTTTTCATGATGTTTTCAGATATATATATATATTTTTTCTAGATAGTTTCACCTCTTTCAAAGGGGAAACAGGTGATAGTCTCTTGTAGTAGTGATTCAATAAAATGGAATCATTATTAAACTTTTGTAAACATTTTTCCATTATGTTTTTAGACATTTACCCTTTTTCTAAAAAGTTTCACCACTTTCAAAGGGGCAAGAGGTGATAGTCTCTTGTTGCTCTTTTGCAAAAGGGTTCATGTCACTCCTTGTCAAAGGGACTAGAGTGACATGCTTCAAAATGTCACATTATGCCATGGTTTGAGTCCATATTTTAAGCCAGTGAGGTGGAAGGATCTCTAAGATTGTTTAGGTGTACAGTTAAAAATGAACATTTCACTGTCATTCTCATCTTCAAATAAAAGCTCATGGAAGAGCTCAGTCTTCTCTTTTTATCAATCTGATAAATAGTTTACATATGGAAGAGGGTATATCTTGGCTACAAACATGGGCTATAGAGTTTGGGGTGGCATGGGACAACAATAAAAAGGTTTGTTAACAAATGTAGATCCTCCCAATCTATGCCTAGGAATAGCCCTCGGTGCAAAATAGCTACATAAATCTTCAAAGGAAATTTAGGATGAATATTGTGCTCGCAAGCTGAAGTTTCATGAACAAGAGATGGGAAAGGATATTGTTGGGACATTTAAAAAGAATTTAAAGCAAGATACGTAAGCTCAGAAACCCCAAGGAGAAACCCAAGATAAACATATGAGCTCTAACCCTCGTCCTGAGTCATCCAATGCTACTTCTTAACAAAAAGTCTATTATTGGTGTTGGTGGATAAAGAAAAAAAGGAGATGGATGCAAATGATAGGGAAGCGAGAGTGAAGATGAGATAGATGAGATCGACATTTCCCTAGACAATGCCATTTCCCCTATCCCCCAAAGTTTGTTTCCTCTTCTTAATGAAAGGCATATTACATTAAATATATAAATAATTATAAGCCATGCATTTTGACGCCCTTGTACATTCTTTTTTATTAATGAAAAAACTTCGACTTACAAAAAAAATAACACATTATACTCACGCACAATACAATAAGAAATCCCCCATCGATGGTATGCACTACTTTAAATGGATTTAATAACGTTGGATGGCTCTAACAATCATAGTTGAACGTATATGATGTTCACTAATTGAACCAACAAAACATGCCTTTGACAACGGTAACTAGACTTACACTCCATTTAATGCATTAAATAATCAAGTGAGGCTTTAATAATTGTAACCAAACATACAAGTCGTTGAACAAGTTAAGAAGCCTAACACAACTTTAATAGTGATAACCAAAATGTACATGTTACTAATCAATTGACCATTGTGTCATGCCTCTAACATGTACAATTGAACATAAATGTTGTTGATGGGGTTGACTGATCTAACATATCTCCCACAATTATAGTCAAACATGCATGTTGATTCGGTTAATATCCTAGATAATGTTAATCAAAAATACATATTAATATCCAACCTAACATGTCACTGATAGTGACAATGGAATGTGCATGTCAATGGCCAAGCTAATTGACCTTATATGTTGTTCATTGAGATGATTAACACATAGCTCACTAAGTTGACCAAGTTGACAAACCATTGGTTTTGTCATTGAACTAACATGCCTTTAATAGACACAACTAAATGTACATGATGTTATACGAGTAAAACATCATGACATGCCTTTAACATTAGTAAAATAGTGTGCAAGTTTTGGATTGGGAAAACCAAACTAATATACCTATGATAATCATAATTGACCATACATGTTTGTTGTGATCAACCCTTCAAGCTTTCCCTTCCTTCTATATGAAATTAAGCATTCCATGCAACTCTCAAAGTAACTTTGATACATATACAAATTAAGTTTGTATTTACATGTTCGATTTGTGTTAAAGTGTTTCCTCTTTAAAGGTCACAGGATTTGATCCAATGGAAATTAAGGTGTGTACACATCCATATATTAAATAGTTAAAGCATTGAATGGAGGGAATCCCTTGTCTCACAAACAAGGGGGTCTCATATGTCAACTTGGCAGCTACCCGCATTCTAACTTAATATTAAATAATGTTCTTACTTTTTCAATTGATATGAATGATTCTAATATAGAATATATTGTTTTTTTTTTTTTTTTTTAAGACTAACCTAAGTGCCCACGGGGGATTTGAACCGGTGACCTATCGCAAGGAGTGCCTTAACAGCGCACCCAATCACCGTCAATCCAAAGCCCCGTGGGCCCAATATAGAATATATTGTTAAGGAGATAACCCCTTGACTAATTAGTGAAGTATTTAATATTGGATGAGAGAGTTGTAAGGCTGAAATTTTGGCTACCACGGGTTAAGTTTGGTGTTTGTATTATGTCAATGCAAAATTAGATTTCACACCTCTCCAGGGATCAATCAAAATCATTTACACAAACCAATCAAAGGCATTCAATAGATGGTTAAAGAAGTGGTTGGGAGGAGTTCACTGTCATATCCATCCAAGCGTTTCCAAACTAGAGAAACAAGGGCATGTGTTTGATTTATGGGCTAAGGTTTGAAAGATTTCTATGAGGAGAGGAGTTGGTGGGAGTCCTTATTATGAAAAGGCCCTGCACCTCTTCATTTATTTCTTAAGGTAGGATTGAAATAATTGATTATAGATATATGATACATATAATATGTAAACCACTCACAACACAACAATATTGAACATTTTCATGAGACATAACTTAATTTATTTTCAATATATTTTTTCTTTAAAAAAGGCAAGATATGCTACCATGATGTAATACAATGATTCACCAATGTTGGGCACCAAGCAAATGACTTGGACCATATATGTTATGTACGATGACAATAATCCACTATAAGCTATGATTATTAGCCACCTTGACACCCCTCATTTATGGTCACTCACTAAACATGCTCATGAAATTTGAGATCATTGGACATGGCTAACATGCTTTGGTTAACACAATCTAGTATGGTGTGAGGGCCTTGCCTATAATGCAAGCTTTCTAACACCCTTTACAACAACATTGCTTCACAAAAGGCATCTGACATTGATTCATAATTTTGCCTTTGTATATGAGAAAGAAACTAAATGTTACTTCTCCCTTATCCAAGAAAATGCTCTTAATTACAAATTGAACAATGTATCATGACATTGCCTTTCTCTCTTTGTGTGAACTTGCTCAATTAGCATCTAGATACCTTGTGAGACAAAAATCAACGTATGTATTGTATTTGGTATTGTGTTAATTATTCAATTTTTATGTCCTAATGTTGCGTTAATTTCCTTTCAATGCATGGTCAATCTTGATTAAAATTTTGACATGAAAAATCCCAATTTTACAATTTTGGCAATCAGAGGCACAATGTTGGGACAATTTGTATCCATCTTGGTGGACAATGGGGAAAACAAAATTTTTATTGATGCATAGTTGGTGGAGTGCAGAGGCATTCATAGATTGATATATATCCTGAACAACGTGGGTGAGAGAGGATTCCCATTCTTCACCTTAGTTGTGTTCTTGATTGTTGGTTCAATATGTTGAGGATATGGTTGATGGTTTGATATTGAAGTCAAAATCTTTCTTTGACCCTTTAGCCAAAGAGTTGTCTCCTAAAGTATCTCCAATAATATCCTATGAAGTTTCATAACATTTAACCTAGAATTATGGCCCACCATGATCATCTAATAATTAATTGAAATAGCACTAAACCCCAATTTAGGGATTGGGTGAATCATATGGTGGGACTATGCTAGTGGGACCCCTAAATAAATGACTTGAAAACCCCTTGATTTTCTACCTTGATGTCATTCATCTCCCAAATTTCTTGTTAGATACACAAGTCCTCGAAAACATGACAAGGAAGATGAGAGGGAGTTGACAAGGACATTAGGTTGTCCTAAAACATCATAAAGTGCATCCACATGGATGAACATGGAATGAGAATTAAGGTCATAAACTATACTACAGTGTTATACAAATAGGGTGCATCAAAATATTTTTGGAGTGTCCCAAAGGGCAATATACAATTCTTATCTCCTATAAAATACAATATACATTTATTGTTGTGATAGTAACCACAAGATTCTTAGAACTAGTGGTATAGTGTTTGGTCATGAATGAATATGTGGAAAAGAAATCTAAAGCTTTCGACTCAGTGGCATAAAATAGTTCATGGGGCCAAATCAAAATTTCAAGGGACATGTGAAGGATCTCTCGTAAAATTGGGTTAGTAGCCAAAGGATACCTTTCAAATAATTTAAGGAGAGTAGGGAATATTTAGAGGAGGCCAACTCAAGAAACCATAAGCAAGAAAAGTGGGAAAGTATCTAACAAATACGGTTAGAGTAGGTATCAAAATCCCCATCCTTGAATGAAATGTTGGCTTATACAGGGCTCATGAGAGAATATGGGATGAAGGGTAGATTGGCATCGTCAGAAAATGAGAGAAGGGTTTTATCTACTAAAGGAATATGGGATGGAGGCTATGTCTAAGTTAAGGGAGGCCTTTAGCTTTTTTGGCAAGGATGAAGGTGGATGTATCACAACAAAGGAGCTTGGGAGAGTAATGCATTCTTTGGGTCAAACACCCAATGTATATTGGAAGTGGTGCAAATGTTTTATATGCAATAATCTAGTGCGAAATACACTAAACCACAAATGAGTAGTTCTAATCTGCTTGTAAATGGAACATATTAAATACACCATTCCAAATTGATTTTACTAAGGAGAATCAAAGAAATAGATGATTCTTCTCATCCATCGCCTCCATATAGAGTAAAAAACAACCAGGCCCACTCTATCCTTTACGACACAAACTGTCCCATGCTAAGATGAAGCTGGAAAGATACATTTACTGATATTCTTAGGCAGAGCAAAAATATGAAGCCAATATATACAGATGCTCTGAAGGACTGCTCAAACTAGAGTCAACTTACCTCCTAGGGAGAGCCTCTTGTGTGCCCATGATAAAAGTATACAGTGGATTTTCTCTATAATTAAGATCCAATCCTTAATTCCATAACAATTAAGTTGGAGCATAAATCTAAGATATTTAAAATCTGCATCCAATGCAGTGGAGATAACAGCAAAAATATGATAAATCTCCAGTACCAATGCATCATCTAGGTAAGAATAAATCATATGAGATTTAATATTATTCATAAGGAGTCCAAAGACCGATCAAAAGAGGTCAATGTACCAAATAGTAACACATCACCGACAAAAATCAAAGGAGTAACTGTGAGTTGTCTACCTACACACATGCAGCCAAAATTACATTTGATCGATCTACCCCCACACCTGCAACAAAAATTACCGCCCTTGTTAATTTTGTGACTAATTCTTCGAAAATACAATCTTTTATCCTCAATGTCTTCTTCTCGCAAAAGTTGTCATAGATATTTTGAGGTAGGCATATTGTCTACTAACAAATATTCTGTAATTTGCCTCCACCATCCTTGTATAAATTATGGTGTAGAGTTGCAACTACTCATGAAGTTTTAATTAAAATCATAAGACACAAGCCTACTCTACTGCTCTGCGGAAGTTAATTCACAATTTAGAACCAAATTTTCATACATGCAATAAGAAATAACACACATGGACACAAAATGTTTCCTAAGGAAAACAATATGCTAAAAACCCCAATGTCTGTTTGCATTAATATGATCAATAGAAATGTATTTCAATTTATTTTCTCAGCTAAGCACAACCTACAAGTGAATAACCTATCTCTCTGCTCACTGAGAAGCTCTAAGCTAGACTTAGTAAATTTCTACCTCTACTTGAGCCCATATTTCCTTGCACAATTCCTTGATGAATTAGGCCCCTATTATTTAGGAATTTTTACAAAATGGATTGTGAAATTCCCAAGGTTGATCATCTAACTGTATGAAACACCTGTATGTCACACAAGTTAACTGCATCCAAGCTGTCTGTTGATGTGGAAATTCAATTTTCTCAATTTATTCAAGGGAAAATCAAATTGAGAATTTCTTGCTACATTTTTTAAGACTCCCTCTCTATAAGAAAGGGATTATCAACCACCCCTATCCTGCACCTAAGGAATTCAAACTTCCCTCTTGACAAAGGTTTTCTCAAAATGTCAACACCTTACTCCTCTATCAGAATGGAGTGTGGCAACATCATCTGCCTCTAGACACAGTCTCGTAACGGTGATATTGGATATCTATATGCTTGGATTGATCATGAAATAGAATATTCCCAGAGAGATTGATGCAAATATGATTATCAAAATTGGATCCATCATCTAACCAA
Organism: Pinus taeda; assembly: GCA_000404065.3. Taxonomy (NCBI): domain Eukaryota; kingdom Viridiplantae; phylum Streptophyta; class Pinopsida; order Pinales; family Pinaceae; genus Pinus; species Pinus taeda. Next base: position 32,009 of record APFE031699906.1, on the reverse strand, counting down.
ATATTCCAACAAGTATCTTTCTCATCCATATCGCCTCACATGTTTCTTGACTTGCAGCCATGTATTATGCTTCTGTCTAACTGAGCACCACAGATATTTGCTTCATGTCGTACCATGAAACAACTACAAACCCAACACTAAAAATTACACTTGATGTACTCTTTCATTCAAATGGACTTCATGCCCAACCTGCATTTGTGAAGCTGCATAGCTTCAATCCATTTGCTTGTCTATACCATAGCCCAAACTAGGTAGTGCTTGTGAGGTACCGTAAAACTTGCTTAGTTTCCTTCCAAAATAGTTTGGTTGACCTAACCATAATGTGTCTTAGCTCATTGACTGCACATCACATATCTGGTCATGTGTTCGCAAGACACATGAGTGGACCCACTAGCTGTCGATAAATGGTAGCATCCACTTCACCTGAAGTGGCATCCTCCTTCGTCTAGTTGTTCGTTAGAGGTGTTTCCATGGGTTTACAACTCTCCATGTAGAATCTCTGCAGTTTATCATTTTCATACTTTCCTTGAGAGACAAATAATTAACCATCACCTTGTCATACTTCCGACCCGAGAAAGTAGTGCATGAGACCCATGTCCTTCATTTTAAATTCCCTTGCAAGGTCCTCCTTGCAAGATATGATCAACGTCTCATCACTAGTTAAAATAAAATTATCAACATATAAGAAAATAATAAGAAATTCACCTTCTATTCATACGTGATGAGGTTTACATCTGGTTCACTTATGGTGAAGCCCAAACCAGTGAGATAATTATTGATCTTGGTGTACCAGGAACGAGGTGCTTGCTTGAGATCATAGAGTGCTCACTTGAGTTTGCACACATGAGACTCTTGATCAAATGTCTCAAAACTTTTTTGTTGCTCTATGTACACCTCCTCTTTAATAACCTCATTCAGAAATGTTCCTTTTACACCCATCTGTATAGCGAGACAAAAAATTGATCTAATGGATGAGTACCTTACTACAAGAGAAAATGTCTCCTCATAGTCAATTCCCTCAACTTGAGAGTACCCCTTGGCCACAAAACTGGCCTTATACTTCCCTATTCTTCCATTTGTTGCCTAGTTCACCTTGAAGATCCATCTCAAATCCACTATTGATTTATATGTTGTTCTTGGGATCTTTTCCCAAACATAGTTCTTTGCAATGGATTCATATTCCTCCACCATTGCATCAACCCATACAGGTTTCTCTATTTCTTCCTCAAAATAGGATGGCTCAATCTCTATAAGCTCAGTCTAAGAGCGATGTTGCTAGTGTACCTCTTAGGTGACCTCCTTTTCTTACACAAATTTGAAGGATATCCCACATTCTCCCTTGCATCTTGCACAAGTGTATCAACTTCCTTAGTTCTTTTTCTGCCTTCTCTGGAGGTTTTTCTTTAGTGAATGTCTCCACTATTTGCTCCATAATTTGTGGTTGCTCTACAACTTCTTGAGGTTCCTCTTTTTGAGCTAAAATATCATCTTTTGGTGGCATCTAAAGCTCCCTCTCAAGAGAGCACCACATAGATTTCTTCTCATCAAAATTTACATCCTTTCACATAACTATCATTATGAGTGATGGAAAGTACACATGTTAGTTGTGGGGAGTTTTTGTGCAACCCACAAATACCCTGAATTTTTCTGTTGACTAAAGCTTCTTCCTTTATTCTTTGGATACATGGCAGTAAACAGAGGCTCCAAAAATCTTGAAGTGCGACACATCCAGCTTTCTTTCCGAGAAAGCCTCCTCTAGTGTAATATCATGTGAAGAATCTGATGAGAACTTCAGTTCTGCAAACAAATTATCGTATTGTATGCCTCAAACCACAAATGCAGAGGTAGGCCTTCGTCATGCAACATCACCCTTGTTGTTCCCAAAATGCTATGGATATTTCTCTCAACCACCCTAGTCTAATGTGGGTTGTGGGGTGTTGTGAACTCTCGTCAAATGCCTTATTTCACACATAATTTTTTAAATTCATTCAACACATACTCACCTCCATTATTTCTCTAGAGAGCCTTCACCTTCTTTTCGGTTTCTTTACAGTGCCTTGAATTCTATGAACTTGGAGAATGTCCCATCTTTCTTCCACATGAAGAGATCCAACACTTATGTGAGAAGTCATATATAAAAAGGACAAAATATTTGTGTCGGGTAGTGGAGGCTATAAAGAAAGGTCCACGGACATCAAAGTGGATACTTTCTTAGACTACATGCACTTTGTTGTCCTAATCATGAAATTTAGATTTTATGTACTTCCCCAAGGTACATCCTTTGCATACATCCTACTGCTTAAGTGCTCCTTTAGGGAGGCTAGTGGATATTTGTTGTATACTATTTGAGCTATCATGATGCAAATGGCCAAGGCTTATGTGCTAAAGTTCACCTACATCATGGCCCTGCACTTTCTCTTCCTTAGTTTTTAATGCAACACAATCTTCCACATCTAACGTATATAGATTCTTCACACAAACCTCGATCTTCTTCACCTGTCTCATGGATATGTGTCCCGAGAATGTTTTTCCTTTGTTGAAGATCACGTCATAACCACAGTCTTCCAAAACTGCAACAGAGATGAGATTTTTCTTTAGGCCTACAACAAACATGACATCCTTGTGCCTGAGAGGGGAGCCAGACTCACTCTAAAAGTTGATTGTACCAATACTGGTCATGTTGTACCTTCCGTCGTCCCCTAGCTTGATGTACATATGGAGATCTTTCTCCTCCAAGTCACTGAAAGTCTCTACACCCTATCATGTGGAACAATGCACCTGAGTCCTAGTACCACATGCTCCCCATAACTATGTTGGGCATGCATGCGATAAGGTTAAATTCAAGGTTGAACTATGAATCCAAGGCTTCACCCATTGCTCCTCCTAAGGTATTCTCACTTGCCTCTTTCTATAGGCACTTCGTGGCATAGTGGTCATATTCGTGACCATGGAAGGATTTAATTTTTGACAAATCTTTCTTCTTTCTCCCTTGGTTGGATTCTGGTTTGGTTTGAGATTTCTTCCCATTTTCCCTTCTTTCCCTTTCCAACCAATGAAAATTTTTATTCATCCTTGCCCTTGGATGAGGTCCCATCTCTAGTATTCTGCCTTATTTCCTCTTGTACTAAATCGTACCATAAGTGTTCCGAATTCGATAGTTTCTCCCTTCTGTTTACTTAATCTTGATAGGTATGCCAACTCTTGGGAAGGCCTAGAAGGGATATTCTTACCAACTCATCCTTTAAAAGAGTAACACCAACTCCTACAAGCTCATCATGAACTTGTGTGAACCTCCTCAGATATTGCAGGGTAAAGTCATTCTTCTACATCATGATATTTCAAAGTTTATCCTTGAGCACCAACCTTTTGTGGTCACTACTATTCTAGAACAGATTTATGAGTGCCTACCACATTCCATAAGGATTTTCTTTCCCATCAATATTGCTAACAATGTGGTCTCGTACTCCCTCCAATATTATTATCCACACGTTGGCTACAACTTTCTTCCATTGAGCAAGGTTTTGAGCATCAAATTCAGCTGGTTTTGTAACATCTCTCTTGATGTATTCTAGCAATCCATTGTCATCGAATACCTCCTCCATGCGATCCTTGCAGTCAATGAAATTAGAGTTTCCTTCCAAGGGATACTATAGCTTCAGCCCATTGAAGGTCATATTTTCAGTTCTTAAGAGATCTTGCTACACTAAACTGCAAATTCGAACCTCCTGAGAAACAAATTCGAAATTAATGCTCTAGTGTGAATCCTGCTATGATATGATGTATAAATTCTGGTGTAGATTTGCAACTCATCATATATTTTTTTCAAAATCATAAGACACAGACCTACTCTACTACGCTAAGAAAGTTAATTCACAATTTAGAACAAAAAATTTAGACAGACAATAAAAAATAAAATACATGCACACAATATTTTTGTGGGGAAAGAAATCTTCTAATAACTCCAATGCCTTCTTGCATCAATCTTATGAATATAGATGTATTACAATTGATTTACTCAACTATGCAAAACTCGTAAGTGCATAACCTATCCCTCTACTCACTAAGAAGCTCAAACCCAAACTTTGTCAATTTCTACCTCTGCTTGAGCCCCTATTTCCTTGTGTAATTCTTTCAGAAATTAGCCCCCTATTATTTAGGTTTTTTCCAAAATGGATTGCAAAATTCCTAAGGTTGATCATGTGATTACATGCAACACCTCTACGCTCAAGACTAGTCTACAACTAATATTACACTGCCTTGGAATCTCCACCATAGTTGGGCAACTCGAATTGTTTGCAAGCACTATCAATTTTGGGATGGTTGATCACTTAACTAGATGATCACTGCATTTGACTGAAGTCTCATTGCACAACTAGCCTTCCACTAGTTCCTCCAACAGTTAGACCTAGTTTAACTAAAAACAACTTGAGATAACTAACTTTGACTACTACAAATTAGAAATCACACATGCTTAATTGAACTCTAACTCCTCCAACTCAAATTGATTGAGTAAAATGGGTGACACAAACCATGTCATACAACGTAATTGCATCCAAGTTTTCTGTTGATGTGGAAATTCAAATTTTCTCAATTTAATCAAGGCAAAATCAAATTGAGAATTTATGGCCACATTTTTCAACAATCCTTCAAGTGAGTCTAATCCATGTTGCCAATCTAGCACAACAATTTGCTAATAACAATAACCAACATATATAAGTAGCATTCAAAATAAATAAAATAGTAAAAAAACACATATTAAAACACAATCAATAAAGACCCCAAAAAGTACTCCAACTATGTTACCACCCATTAACGTTCTTCGAAAGTGCCTCCATCGTTCCTCTCACGACACATACCTCTGTTTTTGGCCTCCATCACACTAAATCCCATTAGTTGTTGTCAACCTCCATCACTCCACTTCTTGAAGAAACCATCAATAGCCTAAAGATGAATGCCTAATCCTTTATTTTTGAATGCCTAATCCTTTATTTTTTTTACTATCGCATCATACTGAAAATTTTAAGACAAAAGATTTATTTTCTCTTAAAAAATTGTCTTAAAATTCCCCTCCATGTAGTAGTCTAGAATGCAACAACATACTTTAGGAAATTGGTTCACTAAATTATTGCCTAAGGTAAAAGAAGGTTTTAATATGTAAAAACATATCCTACATGGTGCATTTTGATCAACCTAGTAATACATGACTAGGTGATCATTTTTTGGGTGATAACAAATTGTTTCCCAACATAAGAGTTTGATGAGCACATCGTATGACAGAAATATGTTGTAGCTTCACTTTCGCAAAACACCAAAGGGGAGTCATAGGGAGAGAGAGAGAGATCACTCAAGTAATAGGAAGGAGTGAAGTTGGAGGGTGTGAAACCTACCCATGAGATAAAAGTTTCCTTTATTGAAGAGTACAAGATCTCAATAAGGTGGGGGAGATATACCCATACCTACGAGATAACCGAGTACAAATGATAATGGTGTGAATCAAAACCTAGGTCTGAGGTACATAGTACATGATACATGATATGCTGGCATGAATGGGGCAAAAAATGATACAATGAGATAATGATCCCCATATACATAATTTCCTCGAATACAGTGGCCAGGATTGATACAATTAAGTGTGTTGATTTGAGGACATGAGACAAAATTCGCCCACGTTGGTGTGGTGAAGGGGAGGGGG
>APFE031699906.1:8110-25982 GCA_000404065.3 Pinus taeda | reverse complement strand
GGGGGAGGGGAGATCAAAACCAAAGAAGCCTTGATGAATAGGAGAGGTATTTAAATATGCCAGTGGACCATTTTAAATAGAGGTTCATGTTGTGAGTTATCCAATCAGCAGAGACAAAGCCATTCAGATAAAAATAACTTCTTCTGAGGCTAGATCATAATTTTCTGACATCTAGGTATGTGAGGGGCTACCTGAAGGGACATCCCCTCATGAGGTCTAGAATATCTCACCAAGTGTATGTTTATTGATCGTGTGATAATGAGTTGAATTTGAGCATGTGAGAAAAAACCAAGTAAAAGGGAAATAATGATTCACTTTACTTGATTAGAGGCACCAAGAAAGGTTGAAAGATGAAACCAAGGTACACGATCCTCTAGACTACTCTCCTGGAATAAATGTGTTGATGTTAACAAAAGCAGGCCCACCAGAGTTTAGGCAATTGTGAATCCTCAACAAAGGCACAAGGATCATAGTATTATGGCTAATGACGACTAACACCGGGGATGAAAATTGGAAGATATGGGGACTCGTGGAGTTATGATTTACCTTGTCAGAGCATAACATGTAAGGTTGAACTCGTAGTGACTGACACAATTCCATAAGGGGTGGTCAATTACTCGGACGAAGGATTTTCAAAGGCACATGAGGACAGATGGAGGTCAAATATAAGAAAAATGGGATGAATGTGACAGATAGATGGATAATATATTGTAACAGGACTCAATGGGACTTTGAATAAACTCCATAGATGTAGGGGTGACTCATCTCTACTGCTTTAAGAAAGGTGACTATATGATGCTTCCACATGGGAAAGGCCTGCAACGCGCCATAATAGAATAAGTAAATAGTGATTACATGTGACAGAACTCAACTCGTAATTATAAAAGTTGAAAGGAAAGTTGGTATGAGAGTACACGTGACTCATTTTAAGAGATTTGATCTAATGCGCCAAAGTGAGACCTCATGGAAAAAATGGCTTTGTGGTGAAGTTTCAAATTACAAGAAACATGGAGACCCGTTGTAGAGATCGGTGAGAGAATTCCAATAGTGCTGACGATTTGTCAAACCGAGCTACCATTTACTCCTAATGGCCAAAAAAAACTAGAGTTTTTCCTATATAAGCACTTCTTTCCCCTAATTCTAATTCATTTGTACATTGATCTGTTGGAGAATTTAGAGAAGAGTAAGAGGTACTAAATCTTGGTGAACTCGTAGAAAAGTCATTGGATTTCGAATCTATGACTTAGTAGGTGGCCTTACTTGTCTTGAAATGGCCTTAATGCCTCTTGGAAGGATGGTTTCTCATGAAGAATTAAGGAAAGAAGGTTGTCCATTTAATTTATGAAAAAGAGACATTATGTATGGAAAAGATACAAGTGAAAAGATGTTTATTTTTAAAATAGACAATATCTCCTATCTCTCTCTCATCCCAATCCCAAAATCAATAAGGAATATCGTTTAAATTTAATACCAAGAGATACATTTTTAAGACATAGTTAGGATTCTTAAGAAAATTCCCCAAAAGGTAACACAATTCTTGTTATTGTTAGACCTATGCATTAGGGATTTCTCTAACATCCACTTTAACAAGCATCTTTCCATGTGCTCAATATTCTCAATAAAAATAACATACTTTGTGGTATTGGTGAGTACTTTCTATTAAGTTTCTAATTTTATGGATCTTCGGGAATTCCTAAACATAAACTTCTTAGACTAAATAAGAAGCAATCGATTTGTAATATTCCTTTTTTTGTGGATATTGTTAAAGTTGATGGAATCTACCCATGGTATTTACCATGGTAGTTGCCCATGGCATTGACCCATGGTATTTGCCTTCATTTTTCTAGTGAAAACAATAAAATAAAGTCTCTAGAGATTCAATGAAGCATTTAAAAGGGGATAGGAGCGTAAAAATGTAATCATCGAGAGTTATTTATCTATTTTTCTTTTGTTGAGAGCTTGTCAAGGAAAGTTCTAGTTGATCCCAAGGACAAAAACCCCATGGGAGTAATTTCTCTAGTGGATCCATCAAGGATCTAAGATTGTGCTTCAGCATCTTTAATTTCTCTGTTGATGGGAAGCCATACATGCCAAGGCACGAGCTTCAGTAGTGCTTTTGTGGGAATGCATTTTTGTTTATATTTATTTACATAAATAAGAGGCTTCATTCTCAGATCGTTATTATGTTAGGTGTTTTTATTGCAAGAATTTTATTAGAACACCTACAATGTACCAAAACTGATTAAAATTTTGATGATTGGGAAATTACAGTGGTATCAGTGCTGTGCATCTCGTTAGCCTGAGGTTTTTATTGGAAAATTCTAAATTATTTGCAGGGTTAGTTGAAGGTTTCATGCAGGGAACTTTGGTGGAATTTATGCTCACCCTAGCCAACGTTTCCATCTTTGATGGTATTTTGTATCATCCTAGTTGGTCCTATTTTTCAGTTGATTGCAAGGATAATTTTCTACATTATTTTGAGAGTTATTATTTTATTGTAAACAAAAGAGGAAACCCCCAAGTTATCATATTTATCCATTCAAGTTTATGGGGTCCAGATCAATCCCATATCAGATTTGAGGGTCTCTTTTCAATTGTATTGCAATGCTGTGAGATTCGCTGTAGGAAGTACTACCATATTGACTATAATTTGATTATAGGTCTATAGAAATCCAACAGAAGAGTTCATCTCCTTCTAGTAATTCAAACACCAATGCTTTAAAGGCTAAATTCTGAGCACAAGTATCATATCAAATTATATTTGTTTCCTTTCAAGATCAATGGTACGAATATATTTTTGTAATCTATATTGGAAAAAGGCTAAATCATTTAAATCTAAGGAGGAGACCCTGCCTTTCGATGCCAATTTTAACTTGCTCATAGATATAAAGTGTCTCCTTGAAATAATTGTGGACTGATTTCATTGGAGGTAAAAGAGGTCATATTGCAAAGGTTGGAAGGTCGAGTTTCTAAACTTGATCCTAAGCAAGACTATAAATTGTTTAATCAAGCTCATCCTAGGATTGAGGTTCAACCCATAGCCAAATTTGGTGATTGATCACTTGGAGGCCAAATTTCTTTTCGAAATACTGAGGGTTTCAAGGGTCCTTGCTCCATGCATTTTCCAAAATTATTTCTCTTGTGGTGTTTTCTTCTCAAAGATGTACGAAAAGGACACACTTAAGACTATGGAGGATAAACAATACCAATAATATAAATGGCTGCTAAAAATTGTAGATATGCAACAAATGATAGAAACAAAACCTACGAAATTCCTAATCTATGCGACAATCATAGTTAAACAAAAAAAAGAAATAGTAATAACTCAAATAATCTAATGGAAACTATATATACAAAGAATAGATTTTATTATAACACCTGTGAAGGGAACAAATAAATGTTACATGTCCCCCTCTATGAGATGGGTTCTTGGCTATCCTTAAACATCTTTATCTTCTTTAGTGTCTCTCTCCTCTATAATGTGAAAACCCAACAATAAAATGTTTGAGCTTAATGGGAACTCAAATGGCAGAGAAATGGAGTGCATCAATGAAAATAATCAGAGTTACAATAGTGAGTGCAACAATGAAAATAGTCAAAAGTGAATAATGAGTGAAAAACCCTTTTATTTATAACAAAATATTGAGTTATCCTCGAATAATGGGAAATAATAAAATATTATTAACCCCGTTCTTGGAATAATCACTTCAAATATTTTATTATAATTGGTTAGGAGGGAAAAAATATTTAAAATTTTATTTAGAAATAACAAATAAATAAATTATTTATTTATCATCTCAACAAATTGGTTAAGGAATAATAAAGAAATAATGATTTATTTAATTATTCCCAAGGGATTTTTCAATTTGACATTGAACAATAATTAACTATTCCTAGAGAAAAATAAGATAATTAATAATTTATCTATTGATTTTTCATAATGGGTCAAATATGACAAGGAATAATAATTGAACAATGGTTTAATTAATTAGTCCTAGAAGAAAATCAAATAAATAGTGATTTGTTTAATTATTTTGCATGATTTTAATTATAAATTACTTATCAAAGGTGGTTTATTAAGTAATTTTTCATAGTGAAAGAAATTTTACTATTGTAAAATTCACTGTACATGGTGTAGTTCGATCCATCTAGTAAATTATGATAGATGATCAATATTTGGGTGATAATAGATTTCCCCGGCAACATACGAGTGTTAGGAGGAAAACATATGACCAAACTATGTTGTAAAGACACAATCACTACGCAACAGTGGAGTGAGAGAGAGAGAGACCAATACAACTAAAGCAAGAGGATAGGGACAAAGGGGGCAAGACCAATGAAAGTAACCTTTTATGTTGTGGTACCAGAGCTCAATGAGGCAGGGGAGGCATAGATATACCTGTCGAGATAACTTAGTACAAAAATAATGGTGTGCTCAGAAACATCAAACTAAGCAATGAAGTACATGTTGAATGGTACATGACATGTTGGCATAACTGAGTTAGAAAATAATGCAAAATGTCCCATATATATAATGCACCTGAAAAAATATGAGCCAGGATTTAATATAATATGAAATGATTACATGAGATATAATGGCCCTTCCCTGAAAAAATGGGTTGGAGGGAGGGTAGAACAACCGAAGAAGCCATGTTGAACAAGGAAGGGATCTACAAAACTAAATGGATCATCTAAAGGAGATGTGCATGCTATGAACACTATGATTGGTAGGAATCGAACCCATTATATTTGCAGAATTACATCTAAGGTTGTAGCATAATAGGAATGCATTTGAGCATGTGGGGGACTACCTGAAGGGCCACTCCCTCATGAGGTCTCAAACATCTCACGCACACCTAGGAACCACTAGTACAATCTACTGCATCACTGGACCATCAAGTGTATGGATCACGAACATGAAACAACCAAGTCAAAGGGCAATAATGAGTCCCTCTACTCAATCCAAAGTACCAAAAAATAATGGAAGCTGGAATAAAGATACACCACCCTCTAGGTCATTCTTATGGAATAAATGAGCTGGTGTCGACAGAATAGGGCCCACGATAGGTGAGGCAATGAGGATCCTCAACTAAGGTATGAGGCAAAATAGTAATGTGACTGATGGACTGACACCAGGTATAATGGAAAATGAGGGATTGAGGGACAAATACACGACTTCCCTTGTTAGAGCATAAAGTGAATGGTTGACCTCGCAGTGACTGACAACTTCGAATGGGTTGCGAACAATATGACTGGAGACGAAAATGGGCAAGACGAGATGAAAGATATCAAAATATGGATGGAATGTTGTGATGTGATATAATGGCATATAAAACAGACTCCATGGATGCAAGGGTGACTCATCGCGAATGTTCTGAACAAGGGTGACTCGATGATGTTGCCACAAAGAAAAGGCCCTATGGGGACCATGAAATAATGAGTAAATGATGGTTACACATCATGAAAGTTGACACGTGCGATGAAAAGTTCCAAGGGAAGGTGGTGCCCAAATTACAAGCGTCGCATATGAAGAAATCTGATTTTGAGAGGCGACGAAGTGACCCTTCTTGGAGAAATGGCTTCCTACTGAAGTTTCAAATCATCCAAAACTGAGAAAGACTCATTATATTACTCGATGAGAGATTTCCAATGATGTTGATGGTTCGTCAAGCTGAGCAACCATTTGGTCAAAGCGGGCAATAGAAAAATTGTGGGTTTTTCTATGAAAGGACATTTTCCCTCTAATTGGAATTCATTTTTTAAGTAAGTTATGGTAAATTTGGAGAGGAGGAAAAGGCCCTAAATCTTGTGGAGATCATACCAGACAAACCGGCCATCCAAATTAGGATCTACGACTTTCATGTAGGTGGCCTTACTCATCTCTTAGTTATTTATTTCGTGTTTTTTGGCTCCTGGGAGACCCTTGATTCTCTTCATGGTCTAATCACACTTTTTGTGCCTAGAAGTGCAATTTGGATCACAAGAAACAAGTGAAAACCTGCGAGCTCACACTTTCTAGGCATAATACTATGATTTGGGGTTGACAAGAGGGGTGGTTTGCTCTCTTGGTGGGGGTTGTAGGTTGATTAGTGTATACCAATGTTTTCTTCTCTCAACTGATGAGACATGTGGTGTTTCACAGGCATGGCAGAGCTAAAAATCAACTGGTGTGAGTGAGACTTGGATACCGTTTGATCCGAGATTCAGATGGATCAGGGGGTTCGAGGGGCATTGGCTCGCTATGGTTTCTCAAGTTTGTAGAGAACCCATTGATGATGGTAGGTGAGTGCTTCCTATTGAGAATTGTGAGCTATTAGGATCCAGACCATGAGGTATTTATAATGTAGGGGCAGAATATTGAGCTCACATTACAGTATAATTATTTCTTCACCAGACTCCCTCCCCTCAGAGTGGTGGGGGATATCCATCTGGTGTTTCCTTGTTGGAGGAACATTACAAAGTTTGTGGAGTGCCATTGTCCACAGGATGTGCATGTGAAGGGCATGACTATCCTAATTGGTGATTTAGATTGGCTAGAGACATAGGTTATTTCCACAGTTGTGCTATGGGTCTTGGGCAACCATGCATTCCACCACATCACTGGTGGGAAAATGATGCTGGTTGAGCGTGTTTTGGCTAGGACATACTTTGGGTCGGCTGAGATGATGCTGTCGTTGGTGAAATGATATTTAAGTCTATGTAGGTGAGCCATGACTATGCTTTTGGTACGGTACTGTGCGGATTCTTCTTTGAGAAGATACCCACCATCCTTCTTCATGTATAGATCCAATATGGGGGCCCACAGGAGCCTAGGATTCGCCACTGGGGGTAGCTACTACGGGAAGGAGGACAGGGAGTTGGATGGGTGTTCCAACCCATGTTTTTTTCACATTGGGATCAAATGCCCCTCTAGATTGATGATTATCCTTATAATGGGATGAACTATCATGGAGATCCTGACTTGCCACTTTCGCTCAGTCAAGCATGGAGACCAAACAATAATTGTTAAGTTGCTATTTTTATGGCGCATTTCATATTTTTATCACATGTTTATGGTACTAAGTGTAAAATATGTGGTATGCAGACATAGCACCGATAACACCGGTAAGAAATGTAGGACGAGCCGCAGTGCCTGTGACTGCAGATTAGGGAACATCATCATCTTGTTAGGGTCCAGAGGATAGTGTGCTACTCGTTTACTATACTGTAGATGTGGGGTACTCTTGGCTAGTGTTTCTAAGTGCAGATGGCATATATGAGTGTAACAACCTTCCGTTAGAGTGGCGAGGTATCATGCGACGCATGGCGATGGTTGGTCATGCAAAGTGTGATCTACGTGCAGGTGGGGCAGAGCCTTTGGTGCGTGACCCTTCAGATAGTGAATATATATGGTGACATCTGGGTCCCTTTGATTTTGATTTTTGTAACATGTTATGGGCATGTCATATGTATTTAGAGCTATGGGCTCCGAACACTTATATGATACATAATATGATTATGCATTTTTATATGACGATGATGGTTCACCATGTATTTTGTTTATGGTTGTCTTCTGTGGTATATATGTGATAAATGCCAATATAGAATGTTATTTGCAATGGTATCTACATAGTTATTTTAGGCTCTAAGAACTTGACTAAAATTAATGGTTTCAAATTCATGTACCAACAACTTAACATGGAGATATTTTCTAAATATGACTTGGTTATGCACATGATACACACCATTCAATTGCATGACAAGTAGCAAGGAATATAAACAAACATGAAGATGAAGGATTCGATGAGAAAGGGAATCAACTAACAAATCTATCACCACATCATATTCGTCCTGGTTATTGGTGGCAGATCCAATGCACACGTCATTCGAAAAGACCAATGTATGCAAGGGGGTAAAAACGACCCAGACTGTCGAGGCTATATTCCTGGAGAAGCGACTTGCACCATAAACATGACCGATATATTCGTGGATGATGGATCCATATGAAAGGTACAAAAGATGACGGATGAGATGATTCATCCTACCTAACTTCATGACAGAAATAAAGACATGCAAATCAAAGAGATAAGATATGAGAAAAATTTCTTTAGGTAGATTGCATTGGGATTATTAGGAAGGAAATGGCCTTTAGAATCCTCCAAAAAATATTCCCCCTTGCCTAAGTGCAAGGGTAATTAGGGGTATACATAGCTTCCATGATGTCCTCATCAAAATGCAAGATGAGTGGACAAGAGGCACATTGACTACATCATGTGACGTAGTACCTAGTGCATCAACCTAAGAAAGAAGGTTCGCATACACATCATATGGAATAGTAGACGACAAGATAGTAGATAAAGGATCTATGTATGTTGAGACTTGGGATTCTATCGAAAGAGGTTGAATAGAAGTGCGCTCAGAAACCTCAGAAAGGATTTCCTACGAGGAACTCAAGGATGATGACAAGTAAAGGATATGGCCCGTGGTGCCGCCATCTCAACATCTAGGGAAGGGATCGCAATGGTGGAACCGGATTCCCACTATTCTGGTTTACTATTCGTACAAAAATCCATAGGAAGAGGATAAGGTGATCCATTATGAGTGGTCTCGTATTCGCAAAGTGCCTTAAGGAAATCACAAAATTCATTGAGATGAGGGAAACAATGGGAGTAGTCACCATGATGATCACACCGAGCATAAGGGTGATTTTTCCATAACGTTCTGAGTTTCTTGGGTGGACCCAGTAAGTTAACATGGACTTTAGGGATATTTGACTCAGTGAACGTTTCATGAATCAAAGGTTTTGAGATGAGGAAGCTTAGGAAAATTATTGGCCGCGTGCCCCACAACTTTACACAATGTACACAGAGGTGATGACTTTGGGACCTTGGGGACTAGAGGAGGTTGGGGAGCCTTGTCCTTAGGTTCTTTCCTTTTAGCTTTTCCCTCCTGTCCAGATCCTTTCACAATAAGAGTGGATTTCTCTTAAGGTTGTGATGGAACTAATGTAGTAGTAGGGGCTATAGGGACTAGTTGAACCAGGGTCAGAGCATGATAAGGTCTTAGCTGACTAGGAAGAATGCTTGCAGTGGGGTCAATGTACCATATGGGGATCCTTAAAGTCATGTTAGGAAGGACCAATGAAGCCATGATAGGGACATAAAATATTGCGGGAGGGGGAAATAAGAAAGGCATCTGGCATGCAAGGTAATGTCCTTGCAAAACAACAACTAGATGGTTGAGACCTGAAGGAACAGTTCCTAGGGGAAGATAGGAGAGGTACCCACAAATGGAGGAGGTCCTGGGGGGTGGATTTGGATGGCTTGGTTGGTATGGTAACTGCACGGTGTGGAGGAGCTCATTATGGATGGAATATAAGAGACTTCTTGAGGAAAACCCATGATGCTAAAATATTTAGGCTCTAAGATGACAGGGGGAGGACCAGAGAAAGAACCCAACAATGAGAAATCTTTATAGACTCTCAGTGAAACACCAGTGAGAGGAGTTGAAGACTTCTTATCTAACATTGATGAGATAATGGACTCGGGGGACGTCACAGATGCCAGCTCATAGTAATTCAACTAATCTATGGTAACGATCTTCCTTTCATGGGGGAAGCACATCTTGCGGAAAACCGTAGATGGGACAGCTGACATGGCATATGTGTAATGATGACCCAAGAGAATCTTGTAATTTAAAGGGGCATCAATAACTTCAATATGTACATGGACAGTCTTGCCTGCAAGGGTCATTGGATAATTGCAGTACATGCTAAGAGGCTAGGAGGAGTGTCTGTCACAAGCATGCAAAGTGATGGTGGAGGAGGATAACTCAAGTGACTAAAGTTTTTTCCAAATGGTAGTGGACATCACACAGGTGGATGCACCATCGTCAGTAATGCATCGGGAGATGATGACATTAAGGACTGGAACTAGTACATAGAAAGCAACAGAGCAAGGCAACGGGGGATGTTCTGATGTATCAACTAGGAAGACAATCAAATGATCATCAAAAGGATCTACTACACCCAAAGAAGTTATTAGATCTTTATTTTGAGATGGGCATGACTGGAGTACATCCAGCGTCGACATGGTGGCAGGTGATTGCGCCAAGTCATCTACTATATTGTATGTATGGGCAACTCAGTTAGAAGTTGTGTTATGGCATAATGGTCCATTTGAGATCTTGGGAATTTTCTCAGCTTTAGGTTGAGAGTTCTGTAATGGAAAATTTGATGTCGTAAGAGGCTCAGTAGAAGCTTTGGCTTTGGACTCAGTGGCAGGAAGTTGATGGCTTATCATATTGGCATGATCGAGTTTGTAAGTTGATATCGGAGGGATTAACGTCACTAGAGCTCATCATGAGTATCTGGTAGTCACTAAGACCAGAAGGTTGGGGAGGGTGGGCTGCTTGACCTAGGTGAGTTTGAGAAGAAACAAATCCTTGTTGAGGGAAATGATTTGTAAGCATTGTTGGTTTAGATGGTGCAGGATTTTGAGGAAATTGTTGGCCTCTAGAAGCTGCTTAATCTTCCCACATTTGGCGCATCTGGGTTAAGATAGGACACTGATGGGTATAATGGCCATGTACACCACAACATGCACAAGGCTTTTTTGTACGAATAGCCTTGTTTTTCTTGGGTTGGCTTCCTTGTTGCTGGTTGTTCGTGTTAGGCTGGTTCCCCTAGGATTCACTAGGTTGATTACCTTGATTACCCTGGTTACCCTTGTTACCGTTGTTAACCTTCCCCTTAATATTTTTCTTCAAATCTTGGGGATTGGTTGCACTCTGCTGTGCAAACACCTGACCCTAAGGGGGCAATATTTGCAGGGGCTGAGGATGCATGTGAAGCTGCGATGTTAATGCTTGAGGGGCTAGAATGCTCGATTGTTCATAAGGAGGAGCAATGGCTTGGTAGATAGGTTGGGGCCCTAAAAACATGTTGCTAGTAGGAGGGGCATAAGTGTTGGAGGAACTGGTGCCCCTCTGTGGATGGCCATAACTTTGCCGAGTATATGGGGAAGGATGTGAAAGGATTCCAATGATACCGAAGACAACGTGAGATTCCTCCCATGCATTGGAGCCTCCAAGACGAGGAAGGTTTGGAATGACAGTATAAATCAAGTCATATCTCATAGCAGTTTTGGAGAGCTTCTTCCTCAGTCTGAGGAAAATGGGATGCAACATCTTTTCCAATGGGTGCTAAAAGGCTCTTGAGAAACCAATCTAGATAGACATGGTTTTCAAAGTGCGGGGCATGATATGTACTCCTCCTTTTATGCCACTCTTGAACATGGTCGGAAAGGTGAGAGGCAGAGGACTGACAAAATGAGGTCAATATCTTTTTACCAGTGTCATATCGGAGAGGTAGCTAGAAATATGAGAGGAACAATTTAGCAAGTGTCATGAAAATGGAATGA
This sequence comes from Pinus taeda, assembly GCA_000404065.3. Taxonomy (NCBI): domain Eukaryota; kingdom Viridiplantae; phylum Streptophyta; class Pinopsida; order Pinales; family Pinaceae; genus Pinus; species Pinus taeda. Next base: position 14,583 of record APFE031699906.1, on the reverse strand, counting down.
AATGTGGTGGGCTAGTCTACATACCATTTTGTAGCGTCTCTAGTGAGCGTGCATTGGAACAGCTTAAAACGAATGAAGTCATCGGTAATGGAGTTGGATGAACACCACATGTGGAAGGACCGAACATGATAGGTAGGATCCTCTCCAGAATTACCCTCAAACTTTGGGATATTTAGGGAAGCTTAGTCGGCATAGCATGCCAACCAGCATCGTGGTGTATTGGGTCGCTTATTAACTAGCTAAAATCCAGGAGAATTAAGCCAACCATAAAATGGAGTGTGGGAGTTTTCTGAATTGTTCGTGAGATTGCTCCTCTAGATGTGATCACTACGGTAGAACTGGAGCCAACAATAGGTTGGGTTCCTACACCAGCTGTGGGTCCAAACATGGTGACAATATGTGGTGAAGGAGGCTCAGAATCATATGAACCAAGACAAGAGTCAATATGGGGACTCAGATGGCTATGAACTTGAACCCAGTGGGGAGGAGTAATATGCTCGAGTGGAAAATGGGGATGAAGCTATAAGAGTCTCTATGACAAATGCCTTGGTGGCGCAATGGTGGTAGGACACATGTGACATGAAAATGGTGAAGGGACATCAATAATATGACTTTGTCTCGATGAGGGGAGATAAATTTATTATTTTTAGTCTTGGCTTGGGGTTGTAAACCAACCGCCCTTCACTTAAGGTGTGCTTGTGTGTGCAAGCATATTTATTGATTAAGCCCAGATCATGTTTGTAAAAAAGAAAAAAATTGTTGAAAATAAACTAAAATTAAAAGCAGTAAATAAACAACAAAAGCATTAACTAAACCCCACCCAAACTAAATTTGCAAACACTGTGCTAGTTGGCGGTGAATCAACTGAAAACACACTAAAAATTTCAAGGGATCTAAGTGTCGGTGTGACTGGGATGACATGACACTAGGCTGCTGGAAAGTGGTGCAACAACCGATGGGACGCTAAAGCCACTGACCAAACAAGGTTTAATATGAAACCATGGATGGAAACAACCTATCTTTGGAGATATGAAAGAAAAGGGTACAAATATGCAAAATATGGCTGAAAGTGCTGGAGAAACTCAGACTTCTTAATCAGCTAAACTCCTCCTATAAAGGTGGAAGTGCACTAGAATCCCTAAGATGATAAATTCCACTTTGATGAGTAAATCAAAGTAGATCAAGGCCTCAGCAAGATGAGACAAAGGTCAAATATCCCAACACACAGCTCTCGACAAAACCCAAAAACAGATCTGATAAAAAGCTAAAAACCCTAAAATCGCAGGTACTAACCTATTTTTAGGGGGGATCACAGTTTTTGAGGTGAAATATGAACTCTAGACTCAAGATCACACTTTTTGGGCTAAAAAGTGTGATTTCTGATCCTTGATTTCGAGTCAGAAAATCTCAGGAAAAACTACCGTCTCTATCGCAGGTCGTTCCTGTGACCTGCGGAAAACACCAGAAAACTTGCAGAAGTTAGAAATTTGACATATCTAGGGTTAGAAAGCTAGTAAATAACATTAAGAGTGTGAACAAATAAGAAACACTAACCTGAAAACTGAAGGTCACCCAAGTTTCTGGATCTGAAGTAAAAAACCAATGGAGTTGCCAATTTTGTTGTAGTGTTTTCATCTCAAACATGTACGAAAGGAACCCACTTAAGACTGTGGATGACAAATAGTTTGAACAATAAAAATGACTACTAAACATTGTATATTTGTATAAAATGATAGAAACAAAACCTAGCAAAGTCCCGACCTATGACACAATCATAGTTAAACAACAAAAATAAATAGTAATAACTCCAATCATCCAATGGAAACCATATATACAAAGAATATATTTTATTATAACACCTGTGAAGGGAATAAATAAATGTTACCAGTCCCCCTCTATGGGATGGGTTCTTGTCTATCCTAAAACGTCTTTAGCTTGTGTAGAGTCTCTGTCCTCTATAATGTGAAAACCCAACAAATAAAATGTTTGAGCTTAATGGGAACTCAAATGGCAAAGAAATGGTGTGCGGCAATGAAAATAATAAGAGTTACAACAATGAGTGCAACAATGAACATAAACGAAAGAAAATAATGAATGTAAAACCACTCTATTTATAACAAAATATTGAGTTATCCTCGAATAATGAGCAATAATAAAATATTATTAACCCCATTCTTGGAATAACCACTTGGAATATTTTATTATATTTGGTTAGGAGGGAAAAAGTATTTAAACTTTTATTTAGAAATAATAATTAAATAAAAGGTTTTATTATCATGTCAAGAATTGTAAGGAATAATAATAAATAATGATTTACTTAATTATTCCTAAGGGATTTAGTCAAATTTGACAAGGAATAATAATTAATTAGTGATTAATTAATTATTCCTAGAGAAAAATAAGATAATTAATCATTTATCTTTTGATTTTTCATAATTGGGTCAAATATGACAAGGAATAATAATTGAACAATGGTTTAATTAATTATTCCTAGAAGAAAATAAAATAAATAGTGATTTACTTAGTTATTCTTCATGGGTTTAATTATAAATTACTTAAGAAAGGTGGTTTATTAAGTAATTTCTCACAATGAAAGCAATTTTACTATGGTAAAATTGACTTTACATCATGTACTTTGATCCATCTAGTAAATTAGGCTAGATGATCAATTTTTGGTGATAAGACTTTCATCAAAGGGGACCAAGTTAAACAGGGAGAAAGGGCGGAATATTTTTTCTTTAGCAAGTGAATTTGAGGTCCATTGAGGATGGAACCAATAGACATAGTCATAGATTGCATCAAAACACTCTACCGACATTACTGAGCCATGGATCAGGTCAATAATGGTGTGATCCACCGTTTCACCTTCCGTGAGTCACCTCACCATGAAAGGGAGTATTCAAATCACTAGAGTAAGGAGGTCGGCCAAAAATTGCGCAGACCCATCGAATCAATCACATGGGACTATACCACTGATAGAAGGGAATTTGAGGTAGTCATAACCAAACAGTCACATTGCTGATCTAAAGAGTGATGTTTCTTAGTAGCAGTCGAGGTCGCAAGGAGGGTAATTTTGTGTGTTAAAATGAACACTGAGGCATCTAATGAGTAGAGGTGTTAGATTGGTTTCAGCCTCTGATTCATTTCAATGGAAGGCAAAAGGGAGTATGAGTGTTGCATGTTGATTAGTTGATATAGCCTGAGCATTGGTTGCATTGCCAAAACACTATCACAACAGCTGTCTGAGTAGAGAAAGCAGTTGAGCATCCCCATATCTATTCCAGTCGAAAGGAAGTGGACATAGCTTGGGCATTTCATTATCACCACAACCCTCTGTGCAGAGGAAGGAGCCTGAGCAAGTTTCATAGGCTTCGATTCTAGCATTGATCATCGATTCATTACAGTAGCCAAAGTTGTCATCACTCTTAATAGCAGAGATAAGATTATTTTTACCATAGCATCAGTTAAGGAGCCAACCATGGTCCTCTTCAGGTGCAAGCCAAAGTATTTGTTTTGTTACATTAGATAAATTGATCTCGCTACATCAAGATCACTCACACATTAGTCATAAAGGCAAAGACACTATGTTTTTGCATAATCGAGTAAATTATATTTCATCAAAAGATTTCGTAGTGGATCACCATAATTAAATAAAGTAATGCTATTTCCTTTTTCCTTATATAGTATGTTGCATTATGTGGTTGGATTGGTGTAGAGGTTTATCATTTTAGAATATAGTCTTATGCCTATACATTTGAAACCTGTGACATCAAATTCAATGTCACACATGATCCATTGATCACTCGCAAGGGCATAAGACTGGGTCCACAGATTCTTGATTAGCGTATGAATATCTAAGTCTTTACCTAAAAACTGATTCACTTTCCATCTAAACATATTTTCCGCTCAAAAGTCTCAATGTGGAAGCATGAAAGATGGTGGGTTATGGGCTAAACCATGTTTATATTTTTGAAAATTTTGATTGGTTTTAGCATTTGACAAGGGGTCTGTCAAATTTTGGAGTATTATGATAGAAAGGAAATGTTGTGTTAAAAAAAAGGGGGAATAGGAAAGGAAGGAGGTGGTACAATCATCTCATTATTACCAATCAAGTTTGTATTTACCTTATCTTGGGGTGAAATCCATTGAAGAATCAGTGTATTCATGCTTTGGTATGAGGGGAGATGGGACTTTCCCTAGAAAACAACCATAAAATTTTGGACAAAATTCTAGATAAAATAAAAGAAGCATGGGGCCTTTTCTTAGCAATACCACTTTATAATAGAATAGCAAGTCTTTCTCAAAAATGATCTATGCCATTATGCAACAAAAATGCCCATGGAAAGCAAAGGAAGGACAAGGAAGAGGAGCTAAGTTCCTCGCACTTGGATCATAATTGCAACGAACAAAGTCGACCATAGACCTTCAGAAATTGGAGGAATTAGACACATGCCTCTTAGAGGTGGGGCAACCAGAATGGAGGAAACTCAGTTGGAATCTCAACCCATCTATGCTTTCATTAATACAACCCAAACTCTCAGAGCATCCTTGTGAAGAGGTCAAACTCACAATTGCTTCTTGTCTTAGCAAGATCATAGCTTTAACTCCCAAGTATTGTCTTACAATAATGATCTTATGAGGGAGATATTGTAGTTGATAGTGGGAGGCCTTAAAGGGTTGAATAACATCATGATTCCTACCTTTTATAACTAACGTAGAAATTTTAACAGTCATGGCAAAATTCAACTTTGGCACATTCATACTGAATATGGAATGTGATGAGTTGATCTTTTAGTTGCTCCATAACAATTACACCAGTATTACATCAGCTCTTTCAGACCATATGAAAACAAGCATGCAAAACATTGTGTCTCTATTAGTAGAAGTCCATGCTCACATATCTCAGATACTAAGGTGTAAATTGTTGACCATTTGGAGGAAGGACCACAGGGATCCTATGATCTAGTCGAGAGGTTTGTCAAGAAAAACATAAAGTTACTCAAAAGGGTGCTCACTACGAAGGAGTTGATAAGGATTGATGGAGGAAGCAAGAACAAAATATGCATCAATAATGAACTAAGGATGAGAGGAATATGCTTTCTCTACAAGGGACCTTGGGCCCTTAACCATTCATGTCCAGGTGATAAGAGGAAACAAGGGCAGATCATGAAGATTCATCCATAGTTGGTTTTACTGATTTTTAGAAGAGAACCTATGAAGGATCCAAGTAGTCAAGTACAAATGGTGAGCAAAAACACCATGTTTTTTAGACAAACTTATAGGATAGGTCAATGATAATCAATCAACTTGACAAAGTAAATCAGGAAAGGAAGGAGGGAATTCCTCTTGATGATGAGGTAGTTGAGTCTATATATATCTAGGAGAACATCCATAAAGAGTATGGGCAATCAAGTATAGATAACAGTCCACCAATACATCCATGTTTTACAATCAAAGAGGGTGGACAACCTATCCCCACATGTGAAAAAGGTGAGGAAGAAGACATTCTAGGAGAACCAAATGAGGATCCAATATTAATAAACCAACATGATGAGCATGATCACGTAGGGTATCATGACAAATGTAGTATGCAGGATAAGCCATTTTTGGAGGGTCAAACGAAGGTTCAAGTTAAAGTTGTGGTCATGGGGCATCTGGTGCAGTCAAATATAGAGACATTCTGTAGGGCACAATAATTTTTAGTAGAGGAATTTTGGGAAAGGATCATGCATTTCAAGACAAATATTATGATGTTGAAGTAGAGAGTCGGGGCATCCCAAGACACTGTCTTACAGGAGAATAGAAAAATTGAGGACCTCATAAGGGTATGTGTTGAATCAATGACCCAGTTCTCTAGTGTCGAGGAATGACTCAAGTCCCTCACAAGGCAGGAAGAAGAGTACATTTGGGAGTTGCAGAGCAGCCCTCTACAAGAGTTCATAGATAAGGCTTGCAGCTCTACCAACATACAATTATACATTGGGGATATAAAGGAAGAGTTATACAAATGAATCATGATGGGTGATTAGGTGGAGAAACATGAGTTGAGCATTACGCAACATCAGCATGGTAGATTTATTCCATGTGCAGGGATTCATGCATTATATACTTCCCGTGAGATGGATTTACGAGAGATTATGAGTTCGAACTCTATTGATGAGATACTCTTAGCCAAGGGCATATTGAAACTTGGGCCCTCAAGCACAAGTGATGATAGAGGGATGAGGTGGTGTCATAACTAACATGTCCTAGGACTTAGGTGGCATTGGGATCTAGAAGAATCCATTAAGGGTAGGATTGACCAAAGGATTGTTTTGGATTTAGGTATCGAAGGATCCATTCATGATCATTTAGAATGGAGGCATGGACTAACACATTGGGTTGTATGGGATCTTGGTATCAATATACAAATGCTTCTTTTGTGGATAGAAGTGGATTACCCAAGGGCAAACAATCTTTGGGTGAGTGGATTT
>APFE031699893.1:71942-143734 GCA_000404065.3 Pinus taeda | reverse complement strand
AATATTATTAGCTCTTAATAATATTTGGACTATAAACATTATCTTATCCTCTTGCAGCACTTCAATTCAAGCTATGGATGTGACACATGCAACTACCAGAAGGAAATACGCTTTTCTTATGGGTTAATTGAGCTATTGCATGAAGGACTTCAATTACAACTCAAGTGATTGAGTTTGGTGGAGTTGAATAAGGAGTTGATGGAGTTGTGTTTAGTTTGACTTAGTTGAACTAGTTGTATTTAGTCTAATTAACAAATACACTAGTGATGAGTGGTGTGAATTAATTATTAATTAATTCACTAATTATTAACTCATAAATCAACTAAATAATACATCAGTTAACTCAGTGCATGGACAGTTCAGTGGAGACAAGTGTTAGAGGTGAGTGAAAGGGCAAGACAACTGTCAGTTATGACTATAGTTGTGCATGATATTTGCACAATCAATGGATTGAGTATTCTCATGTAGGATTGTGCAGTGGAGGCAGGAAAACAGCAGAGGAGATTTGAGCCAACGAATTGATTCAAATTTGAGCTAGTTTGTGTGTAACAAGTGGAGATAGTACTGAGTACTTGCGAGGAGTATTGTACTATGTATTGTTACATGTTATCAATCAATATAATATACAGATAGTTGGGGGTTTTCAGCTATATGCTTTCCTCGTGATATACTGTGTTGATATGTGTGATTGATGCTTCAATGTGCACATGCAGTTGTTTCTTAATTCAGCAAAATTGATGATCAACGTAGAGGAGGTTATGTATTATGCATGATTCCGCAAATAGTGTATAATCGGGATAATCTCTGTGAATAAGTGTCATATTATTCAAACTTTCTACATATCTTGCAATGTTGTGACCATTTGTGCTCTCTTTAGCTCATCATTTGTAATCTATTGTGACTTCCACATAGCATCTACTAAAAACCAAAACTATTCAGGGTCTTTTGTCCCCAAACCCTTGAATATGGGCATCTTCTTAGTGTTCACCATATTGAATAGTGGAGGTGGACGTGAAGGTGGAGGTGTAGGTGTAGATGTGTGGGGAGGAGGTGATGGTAGAGGTGGAGTGGATGGATGTGGTATTCCCGCAATACCTGATTTACCATTTGTAGTGCACCTTGAGGTGTTTTCAGAATACTACTTTCTTCGTGACTGTTAGATGCTCCCAACAAAGGACTGTACTCAACACCTAAATCTCGATCTCTTCTGAACATCTTTTCACTTCACATAGTTCCCTACAAGACTCTTCTAAACATTAATTCGATGGCATAAGCCTTTTCTCGCACAATAGAATTTTAATCCAAGTTTTTTTAGGGACTTCAGATACTTACTTGTTGGTCCTTTAAAAAATTGTCATTTAGCTTCACTATAACTGACAGATGTATCAATCATGAACTTAGCAATGAATCCACCCAAAATTCTATCAATCCAGTAATCAACAACCCCCGCTATATTGTTTTCTTAAACCAGGTGCTTCACCAACTCTGGAGTGCACATAATAGGGTTATCCAACTTACATGTACCTTGATTATCCACCAATTTAGACAACCACTCATGTAATTTGCATGGAAAAGAGTAGAAGAAAACTCTGTGTTCATCTGTATATAGGTATCTATTCAATCACTCTTCCTTTGAGAAAAATGAATTCGTATTTTCTTGGGCTGCAAATTCGTGCAGCTTCTGATCTACCCACTTCTTGATCTCCTTCTTAGTTGGGAACCATTTATTCGAATCACAGATTCCTCAGACAAATCTCGGTCCTTGAAATGAAGCCATTTGTTGGCTTGAGAGGGTTTGGAACGAGGTTTAGAGTTAGTTGCGCCAACCAACAAAATCCTACACTGTCGACCCTTTCAACAACAAAGGCTGCAGTCTCACCCGAGGCAATATTGGGCGATGACAGAACCAACTTTATGCATCCACAGGTCTATGTGATGGGTTTTTGTTACTTCTAAGGCTGTATTCAAACCTTCACAAACCCTAATCCTTGAAACACAGAAATTACAATAACTTATAGATAACATATTCTAACTCTACACCAATTGCTTTAAACATTCATAACATCCATTAAGCTAATAGATCTACCACTTTTGCGCATCAATTAAGTGTTTCTTATGATTAATGCAGTAAACAGAGTGAGTATACAATAAATTCAAAAGTAAACATAAATGCACAAATACACAAATATTGCTCCAAACTAGTCTTTATTAGGTTCAATTCTTATGTTACAGACTCTTTCTTCCCTATGCACACATCCACAGGGGCATGCGCACTCAACTACGGACTTACCAAGGTCTCCACGTACATAGCTGCAGGATCCTTCCCCTTCGCCTAAGTACAAAGAACAAAATTATCTAACTTAGATCACTTTCCCGTAAAATTTTCAATGGATAGATATCTTCGATGACTCTCTATGACTCCTTTTTATAGCATCTTCTTTTTACAATACCATGGCCCACAAACCATGGGCGGGTCACTAAAATACTTACCTTCTAACAAAATAAGGGTCATTGACCTTTCTAAAGCCCCTTTGACTCCTAACAATCTTCGCACTTCACTCCTCAAAATGCGGAGACTTTACAAAAATACAAAACTATTTTCAAAATTGATGTCAAGGGACCCTGTCCCAACAACTATTAAAGGAGGTAAGTCATGTTCTACATCTAAATAAAAATATAATTTCAATAGGGAAATTGGGGACATTGTATAACTACTTTTACAAACAAAACCTAGAAGGGTACTAAAGGAGCCTTGCTAATAGCAAAGGGAGAAAAAGTTGGTACATTGTATTTATCTAGTGGTATTTCTAATTATGTTAATGCTTTAACCTCCACAGAAGAAGATTTTACACTCTGGAATCATAGACTCAGGAACATGAGTGAGAAGAGGATGCAAATTCTTCACACAAGAAATTTGTTGGCAGGTTTGATGCATGTTGATTTGGATTTATGTGACAATTTTGTTTATGGAAACCTGAAGAAAGTCAAATTTATCAGAGATAGGGAGAAAATAAGAGCAGAAAATTAGAGCTTGTGCATATAGATGTATGGGGACCTTCTTAGGTATCATCTATCGATGGCTCTCACAATTATGTTACTTTTATTGATGATGCAAATAGGAAAACCTGGATTTGTTGTATTCAAAATATATCTGATGTATTTGATACTTTCAGTAAATGGAAAGCTTGGTTGAGAGTGAGACAGAAAAGAAGTTGAAGTGTGTCATATCAGACAATGGAGGTGAATATTGTAGGAAATATTTTGATAACTACTTTTTAGAGCATGGAACTCGTAGAGAGAAAATAGTTCCAGGAAAATCATAGGAAAATGGTGTGTCAAAAAGGATGACCAAGACAATCATGGAGCATGCAAGGTGCATGAAATTGCATGTAGGATTCCCCTTACAATTTTGGGGTATATGTTGTAGATATTGTTGTTTATCTAATAAACACAGGGCCTTCAATTTCCTTGGATGGTGGTATTCTTGAGGACGCATGGATAGGTAAAAAGGTAAACTACTCATTTTAAAAGACTTTCAGTTGTGAAGCCTTTGTCCACATTAATAAAGAAAATAGAAAAAATATTGATGAAAAATCAAATAAATGTAACTTTATTGGATATGGTGTTAATGATTTTTGTTATCGCTTATGTCATTATGAAAATCACAAAATCATTAGGAGCAGAGATGTCATATTGATTGAAAAGGTCTTGTATAAGGATCAAATGTAGGGAAAGAAACAATAAAATGAAAACAAAGAATACACAATGATTGATGGGATCACAGAAAAAGTAAAGGTTGCAAAAAATTAGAATGTTCAACAACCACAACAACAACAACAACACAATAGAAACATGCACCTCAAACACTTGAGAGTGGTGTTAGAAGATCTATCAGGATAATTAGACCCCCTGAATGACACCCTCCTTCATTATATTATGTATTGTTGACTAATTTTGGTAAACCAAAAATATATGAAGAAGTAATGCAAGTAGAAACCAAGAGGAAGTGGGAGAAATCCATGGAAGAAGAGATGGACTCCTTGATGCATAACCAGACTTGTGCCTTAGTCAAGTTGCCTGCAGGTAAAACAACATTGCAAAATAAATGGCTTTATATCTTGAAGGAAGAATATGGAGGTAAACATAGGTATAAGGCTATACTTTTGGTGAAGGGGTTTGAAAAAAAGAAATATATAGACTTTGATGAATTTTTTTCTCTTGTTGTTAAAATGACTTCAATTAGAACTATTTTAAGTCTAGTGGTAGTGGAAGATTTGCATCTTGAGAAGTTAGATGTAAATATAAGCTTTTTCCATGGGGATTTGGAGGAAGATATGTGTATGTAACATCCACAAGGGTATGAGGTAAAAGGGAAGGATAAATTAATGTGTAGGTTGAATAAAATCTTGTATGACTTAAAACAGGCTCCCAAGTAGTAATATCTAAAATCTTATAGGTTTTTGTCTGAACAAGGTTATACTATATGTCACTACGACCATTGCATTTATGTTAAAATGAAAAATGATGGAAACTATATTATATTGCTATTGTATGTAGATGACATTCTTGTTGTAGGATCTAATATGTAGGAAATAAATGTGCTCAAACGAAAATTGGTAAATTCATTTTCAATGAAGGATTTGGGTGCTACAAAAGAAATCCTTGGTATGAGAATAAGTAGAGACATGAAAAATTGCAAATTAACATCGTCTTAGAGTGAGTACATAGAAAATTTGTTGGAAAGATTTAATATGCAGAACACAAAACTAGTTAGTACACCTTTGGCTGGCCATTTCAAACTATGTAAGGAGATGTGTCCCAAGACTCAAGTAGATATGGATTATATGTGTAAAGTTCCATATGCATAAACAATTGGAAGCTTAAGGTATGCAATGGTATTCACAAGGCCTGATATCGAACATGCAATGGGAGTTGTAAGCAGGTATATGAAAAATATAGGAAAATAACATTAAATGGCAGTGACGTGGACTCTCAAGTATTTGAGAGGTACCACAAATCAAGAGTTATGCTTTGGTCGTTCCAACATTGCTCTATAGGGATATGTTGATGAAAAAATGGAATGTGATAGAGATAACATGAGGAGCACCACAGGGTATGTGTTTACTTTAGGTGGAAAAACTATCAGTTGTGTTTCAAAATTGCAAAACATGATTGCAATTTCAACAACGGAAGTAGAGTATGTTGTTGCTACAAATGATAATAAATAAATGAGTTTGTTACAAAGGTTTATGGATGAATTGGGCAAGAGGAAGAATATGGGTAGATTATACAATGATATCTAGAGTGCCATTCGTCTTGAAAAAAACCAACATTTCATTCTAAGACTAAACATATACAACTGAAGTACCATTTCATATAGTCAGTGTTGGAAGATGGACTGTTGAAGGTGGAAAATATACACACTAGCAAGAACCCTGTAGATATGTTAACAAAAATTCTAACCTGGGAAAAATTGAGCTTCTAATTAGATTCATTTGGCCTTTAGGAATGATGATGAACATGAGAAAGAGGCAGGTCCAAGTGGAGCCATCATCCAACAAGTGTAGCAACGATGGAGTTTATATAACCAGTCTTTAAGTGGGAGATTGTTGGGTGTGGAGCCCGATTATATTCTTGATTGTTTAGAGGATTTTTTGTTTTAACCATGTTCAACCCCTATTCCTAATGGGGCAGAAATGTTGCCAGGGGGTCTGGGAGGCGAAAACGATTTTTATGATCCCCCTGTTGATTTCGCGTAGTATCGGATGTGCTCTAAGTCTCAAAATTTGCAGGAAGACTTAGAAACATGCATTCTCCAATACCTAGAAATTATTTTGGGTAATTCCACATGGAAATAGTTTTCTTAAAATAATTAATTATTTTTAATGGGACCTAAGTCTAAACTTAGAAAATTAAAATAATTAATGAGTATTAATCTGAACTGTGGGTGTAACTTCTAGAATAAGATGAGGATCAAGCCAAAATGATATAAGCTATTGATTAGAAGCTAATATGGATCATTGGTTGTCCAACAAAAAGATATAAGAGAGGCTTGAGGGGCACTTGGAGAATACACTGAGGGGAGATCCAAAGTTTGATTTTATGAACCAAAGCATCTATCGAAGAGAGATTTTTTATAGTGATATTTTGTAGTGATGGGTAGGGATAGTATCCAAAGGGAAATATTTCTCGATTGGTGTTAGATTTGTGGGCGCTGACCCAAGTTCAATGTTAGTTAGCTAAACAAATCCCTACACTACTGGCCCTTTTGGCATCAGCCCACGCAGCGTGGACTGAAGTCTCACCCGAAGCAGTATGGGGGGATGTTGAAACCAAGTTTCTGCACCCTGAGAAGGTTGTGATGTGAGTTTATACCTTCTGCTCCTGCCTTCGCACAGGTGGCTAAGCCTTAGGGCTTATCGTTCTACCTTTTATCCTGCCCTTTAGTACATCTACGAATGTGTACGGTTGACTTTTTCACATCCCTAACTAGTAATTTAGGTACTTTCATGCTGCTATGACGATGGATCATATAGATTCCCTCGTTATCTCAAGTGGTCTACTTATCATACAAATTAATTACAGTTATCATTGCATAAACTGATATTGTTACTTGTGTTCGATTAACAGATATAGTCACATACATTCGCGCATCAAATAAACATTGTAAAATAAACACAGATCGCAATACAATCAGATGCATTAACAGAGACTAAATACACAGTAAGTGTAGAATACTTCCCTTCATTGATACCTTCGAGTTTATTACAGACTCTATCCATCCTATGCACATAGCTACAGGATTCTGCACACTCAGCTGTGGACTTCCAACCTAGGCCTCTGCACACTCAGCTGCAGAGCCTCTACATATGCTAAGACCAGTGAACACTTAGAACTCACTAGCAAAAACTTCCAAAGCTACTTAGAGCTTGCTTACTTAACTCCTTTTTATATAATCCCATGGTCCATGGACCATGGGTGGGTCTTTACAACTAACTTAACACTTTACAAAATAAGGGTAGACAACCCTTTATGACTCTTGACACATTCGCACTCTGTAACCACAAAATGTGAAGAATTTATAACTTTATTACAAAATTGTCTCAAAACATGGGCTTTTTGCCCCAAAACTGCTCTTGGGGGAACCGGTTCCCAACAGGCCCCCAACAAAAACATGGTGACTCGCCCTCGAGTCACTCTGCGGGCACGGAGATCTTGACGCGAAGACCTCCCAACTCAACCTATATGATGGAAACCTCAGCGGTGCACTGCGCGACTGCCTTCTTCACTTCTTCAACCAACTGCTCTTTCATTGGTCCTGAACTATCATCTTGAAGCTTCTGTTGAGTCACTTACAGACTAGCAAGCTTGCCTTCAATAGAGGTCGTCACCAAATAAGCTTCGTCTAACCAAGGCTTCAAGTGTGCCTTCAGCACTGCCTCTTGAGATGTTCCTTCAGTGTTTTGGCCTCCTGCACCTTTGCAAGTCTTTGTGTGAGGGTGACAGTACACGATGTTCCTTTTACCTCATCATAGTGTTGTTGCAGTTCTCGTGCCTATGTTTCCAGATGTTGCACATTAGGATATTATTACATACCGGTCTGTACTTCAAATGATTGTTCAAACAGCCATGCGCAATCTGCTACTGCACTATCTACTACTGTTGTCACCTCTCTAACAACGGTTATGCGCTGCTCCTTTACTTCCAACGGATTTGAAGGCTGGGCCTTCAACTACAACTCTGCAATCTGGAGGTTCAGCTCTAGTTGAACCTTGGCCAACTCTGTGCGAGCATCACACACCCCCGTTGCAAGTTTACAAACATGCACCTCGACTGGTTCTTCCTCAAGAATGACCAACTCCAGGACCATTTGGCATGTTTCCTCTACAACCTAAACTATGCACTTGTTCCGATCGGTTACTTCATTCATGATAGTGATGGCAAAGTCTCACTATAGGTCCATCTGCACATTGTTTATCTGTTGCTCACTAATCACTTGCAAATCACATTGTTCATGGGCCCTCAGCTCTGAGATCACCCCATCCTGTAGTAGGTGGATCACCTTGCCAAGAAGCACTATCAAGTTTAGCCCCACTCCCTTGAGGGCACTAAAAGCAGGCCTGTCAGCCTCGTTTTCTGTAGTTAGTGCTCCCTTCAGTAACACTATTGCTCAGGAGTCCTTCGCATGCAGCATCCCAATGGCTTCTGAAGTACCAATTGCGGGGATGTGCACATCACGCCAGCCTATGATGCATGGATCTGCAACTCATGTAGACCTGTCTGGATGGCCCCCAATACATTTTCTTGTTGCTGCTTGAACTATTGTAGTACCTCTGTAGTGACATCCCACACCATATCTCGAATGTCGTTCAAATCTCTCTCAGTTAAGGTGATTGGGTCTAGTGACATCTTACTAGCCTTGAATTTCTTCCACAACCCAACTTTTTCTTGTCCTCTAGGATGCTTGATACGGTACAATGCCATCTGTGGGTCCGCTTCATGCTACTATGTTTTCTCATCCCTTCCTTCCTCTGTTTCGAGTGAGGGCAACCTTGCACCTTTTTCAGAGCCATGCTCTGCTCCGCCTGTGTGTTCTTCTACTTGTTGTGTAGCATCACAGTCTGACTGGGCCTTTTCAACAGACTCCTTCTTCCTCTTCTTGACTAGTTGCACCATCTTGAGCTTGGCCTCCTCCTTTTTGCATTTCGTGGCAGACTTTCTCAATCCCACAACTAAGTCTGAGGCAGTGCGCCACTCTACCAACCAGCAATCAATAAATGCATCAATCACGTCATCAGTTGCCAAGTAAGGTAATTCATGCCACTTCTGATCAAGGTCCTTTTGTGCCCTGATCGATACGCACTAGTCAACCTTGAAATCCACGTACTCCTGTACTTTGGCAAACACAGTAGGCGAAAATCACGACTTGTGATTGATAGCCATGCATATATTCATTTCCATCAAGATCAAGAAGATCTTGCTATCCTTAATGCGTTGAGCATCCTTGGTCACCCACAACAAAGGATACTTCTCTTCTTCTGGCAGGTCTGGTGCAACCGAGGGGAATTAACTATCTTCAAGCAGCTCCCAGACTACCAACACAATGGACAACAAGAGACACACATAGTGGAAGGTCTTGCTGAGCTCCTGTGCCTTGCAGCAGTTCACAATGAACTCACTGTAGAGATAGTGTGCTCAATTAAGTTGAACTCCTTTTGTGCATTGGGTCGCTAGAGCGACGACAAGTGTCGACACTTCATCTACGCGACACTTCCACATAACTTTTCTTGCCAAAATCTGTGTGGCCACCTTGACTACAAGATTGCAGATACTTGAGATGGCATAGCGTCACAGCTTCTTCACGAGCTTGAATTTATCCTTCATGGCCTCCATGAGGGCATACTCCTCACCTTTTCTACCAAACATCATGGCCAGATTTCCCCTTGTATAGGGCAGCCGTGTTATCTTATGGATTAACCTGTCGATGACGAGTATCAACTCCTCCAGTCATAGACATCCATCATCCACCAAGCATAGTAGCTGCTTGATGACCAATAATGTAATGGGTGTGTGATTGTAGTGTGACACCCATAGTAGGTTGAGTAGACCTGCTTTGTCTACACGCCTGAGCCACTTCCATGGTTCCAACACAGTCAACATGGTGGTTGTGTGAACAATGTGGTACATTAGTTGTCCTGTCACCAAGTGAGGGAACTTCTCAGTGTCAGCCAAGTCCCAATCTTACAATTTCAATTGCAGAACCTGCCCCAAGCACAGTCCTTCAAAGACAATCTCATGCGGCAATAGAGGTATGTGCAAGGAAACCTTGCTTTCATCAATGTCCTTTGGAACCTTGGCCTTGCCCTTGCATGGAGGGACACATTCAGAAAACTTAGTGATTGGGTCAGAACCCTTGACTTCAATATCATCCACTTCCACCCCCAAATCCTCATCATCCATCGGGATGTCCTCAATCTCTTCCTCCTCTAGCTCCAAGTTAATAATTTTTCCCTTTTCCTGTGTGGTGGGTTTGTCTTCTGAGGGTTTCTTCTAGGTGATGCATGCACTGTTATCACAGCCTACTTTCCCTTCTTATCCTTCGCACTATCCTTGGTTAGGGTAGACTTTGGTCTAGGCATTCGTGGTGACTTGGGGACTTCAGCTAGTACCTCTGCAACCTCCGGACAGCTCCCTCTACCTCCATAACAACCTCCGGAACAACCCCCTTGGTTGTCACTACTTCAACGTTTATAGCTTCTGATCCTGGGATAATGTCATGGATGAAATTACAGTTAGACTCTGGAAATCGATCAAATGTTGGGCAATCAAGCAATTCTTTGAAAGATGCCCGGTTCATGCACATTTGAGAGCTCAACAACTTAGTGCTTAAAATGCCAAGTGTTTTTTGTTGGGTAGCCCATGTAATTTATATGCCATTTTGAATTCAAATCCCATCATCCCCCCCCCCCCCCAAATTCAGTTAGTTAATTCCGAATTGGTGGCAAAAATTTTCAAGGATCTTACCCATAAATTTTGTCTTAAATGCCGGCCACCCACTCCATTTGGCTGCACTCTCATCATCAAATCATGAACAGTGACTTTAACGGTCACTTTCCGGCTAACCTGCACAATTTCTCATTGGGTAGCATAGCTCTTTCCGGACTCTCGCAAACCCTGTGACATCTCCTCGTTTTGCACAATCCTTCAATCGTAGAGTTCCCCAACTCAGGAAGTGTTGTTTATAGTCCCGCACCCCCTTCCAGCTGCCTGGAGCACTAAGACTATGCTACCTTCATATAGTCACCTGACCATATCACTGGTGTATGGATTCAATCAGCTGCCATTCACCTTTCCAGTGAAGGGATCTCCATTCAATTTAACCAGCTGAACTGCTCCACCATTGGTTATCTCCTTAATGACATAGAGCCCTAGCCAATGCATCCTGAATTTCCCTGGAAATTTATAAAACTTGTTGTCATATAACAAAACTAGATCATTTACCTTAAAGTTGCGAAGTTTAATGTCACGATCATGCCATGATTTTTCACACTAATTTTGGACTTGTTGGTGAAATCCAGCTAGAAACCTTTCTTCCTCAAGCTTAGCAAGCTGTGCGAACCTCTCTTCTACGACTTTATGAGCCATCATACATGTGAGTGCTGCTATGCTCAGACTAGGCACAATATATTCCATGGGCATTACTGCTTCAACACCATATACAAGCTTAAAGGGTGTCTACCTAGTCAACTTTTTGCACGTCATTTGATAGGCCCATAGTATTGCGGGTATGCGTAGGTCCCAATCACTTTGCTGAGTTGCAAACCTTGGCTAGCACGTTATCCAGTACCTTATTGAATGCTTCCAACGTCCCAATAACATGTGGGTGATAAGACATGGTTTTTTGGTACCACGATCACTCATTAAAATCTTTGGACACCCAAATTGCGTCAGTCCTTGAGGCTAAATGGGTCCCACAAAATCTATTGCCCATTTCTCGAAAGGATGTAATGTCATATGTGGGTTCAAAGGCAACTCATCTCTCCCAATGGCCTTCCAATCCTTTAACACACATCACACACCCTATAGTAGGCTTTTGAATCCTAATGGAGGGTTGGTCACCACAACCCTACGCGTAGAATCTTCTATGCGGTCGCCCTTCCTAGATAATGGCCTCCCGTGGCACCTCCATGAACATCCACGAGGATACTACTTCATTCAAACTCTAGTTCATATCATCACAATAGTTCATCAGACCCCATTTCGTATAGATGTCTAGCAATGATAGAAAAGTTTGTCACATGCACCACTAACCCATTTGTTTGCTGGATGGTGTAGCCTTTTAGGGAAGTTCCTGTCGTTAGGAAGTGTATGATTTCTTCAAAGTGACCATCCATGACATGCACTGTAAAGGGCTGCATGTCAGGTAATCCTTCCTCCAAATTAGTGGACTCTCTCCTGTTTCGATGCACGACAGATGGTCTAGCCCTGCATTCAGTCATCCAGGCTTCACAATAACTTCAAAATCATACTCCTAGAACAATAACAACCACTTGTAGATTCTCACTCCCAACACAAGCTTATTGACCAAGTATTTCAATGTAGAATGATATGTATACATCTTAAAATGTCCACCTAGAAAATAGTGTCTAAACTTCTGGAACGTGTATACCATGGCTAGTCTTTCGTGCTCAGTGGTGGAATAGTTCCTCTTAGCCTTGGAGAAGCTCCTGCTTGCAAATGCTATAGGATGGTATAATTCTCCATCATCAGCTTGTGTCAGTATTTCTCCTAGTGCTGCACATGACGCATCTACATGTACATGAAACTCCTTCTTCCAATCCGAGAAGACTAAAATTGACACGATGACCATTTTTCCTTTTAGCACATCCAAGCTTTTCTAACAGTCCTCATTCCAAAAGAATGTGACATCCTTTTTCAACAACTTATCCATATGTGCGGTGATCTGGGCATAGCCCTTGATAAACTTCCTATAGTACCCAGTATGTCCCAAGGTTGTGTGCAGCTATTTCACACTCCTCAGCACTTCCAAGTTAATTATCATTGTGATCTTCACAGGATCTACCATATCAATCCCTGTCTACATACCACATGACCCAGAAAATTTACAAAAGGGACACAAAACAAACATTCCTTCAGATTGAGCACAATATGGTACCTTCGACAAGTATCTAGCATTAAGCACAAACTTCCCACATGGCGTTTTACTAACCCAAACACAGTCGAGTCATCAAAGTACACCTCCAGAAACTTATGAATGAATTCTTTGAATGCAGCAATGACTATGTGCGAAAAGAATCATAGGCACATTCTTTAATCTGAAAGGCATCACAGTTACTAAAAACATCCCCACTCAGTCACGAAGGTCATCTGGCTTCTATCTTCAATTGTGATTTTGATTTGATGGTATCCAAAGAACCCATTGGTGAAGGAGTATGCTTCCTGTCCACCTACATTATCCAATACCTCATCAATGAACGAAGTTGGGAAAGGGTCATGCACACAACTGTCATTCAACTTCCTAAGATCTATGCATATCCTTATTGCATCCTTCTACTTCCTTTCTTGTACACCATTGGGCTCACCCAATCAGATTCTTCTACACGCTCAATGATTCCTGCCATGAGCATCTTATCTAACTCTAAGAGGACCTTCTCCTTATACATCGGATTGAGACGGTAAGGTCTTTGCTTAACCAGCTTCGCATCGGGTTTTAACGTGATCTTCATAAGGCCCAGGTCTCCTATTATCCCTTTTAACTCCGTAAACTTGGTGGGGAACAAATCCTGGTATTCGTGGAGAAATTTGGCAACCTTATCTATTGTCGCGTCATAACCAATAATCTCTAATCTTCGTGAATTTTGGCTCAACCTCATGCCAATATTTACCTGTTTAGTTTTCAACGGTGCCGTTATATCATGATTCTCGATCTGCAGTCCCTTGACCTTGCAGTGAACCTCGGTTTCAGGGATGTTTAATATTTCGAGGGTCCTCATCTTCTTCTTCAATAGTCACATTATAACATTCCATCATGTGGCTCAACTGAGTAGTCCAATCAAGTTGAATTAGATCCAAAGGATCATGCAGTATCCTAAAGATCATTGCTTTAACTTCTTGTAGCGCTTTGTCAATACAATCAAACTCGTCTTCAAAGTTGAACATCATTATGAACCCTTCACGCAGAATGTCCTATTCTCCTATGCCATGGCAGAGATCTGTCTCCAAGTACCAGTTCATCGGGATGACATCCAGGGTGTGACAGAACAAGTGCTCCCATTTAGGTTGGGGCTTCGTTCCATAGGCCTTAGCTGATTTGGCTAAGTGAGCGCATGGATCATCCTTCCCATCATATTGTCTGTCACTCGTACCTTCAACTTCCGAAAGCGTGTTCTCATCATCCTCCTACACTCGTGCCAATCATCAAAACTACCCTTGTGCATACCCCACCATCTCGCGGGTGTAGCGCGTAGGGCCTAGTCCAAAGCCTGGAAGCACTACTTATCTGGTACTTCCCTCTCAAATGCATCCAAAAACACATCCACATCATTCAAGCCATCATAATTGGGTAGATTTCTTACCTTTGAAAACACACAGTTACAGCTCACTGTGGTTACTTCATGTAGTCGATTCTGCGAGTGCTCTAATTCCATTTCTAAGTTTGAGTTGCAATAACTCTCGTGATCCCATGTAATTTTTCCATCTATTGTCGGATTCACCCAATCTTGGTCTCGCGTTGTTATTGTATATGTGCAATCCAAATCGTTATCGCTTTCATAATCGTAGACTGGTTCATTATAGCGTTATCCTTCTGCACGATCTAGGCGTACTATTACATGAAGCGATTTCTTTTCAAATATCATCTTTCTCTTCTTTAGGTTGATTACCCCATTCATATTAGTTTGTAGATTTCTGTGGAGTGGTTTCTAAGAGACTGAATTCGGATATTCCACAGTGTTCATCATTTTTATTTGTTTCGAGCCTAGACCAAACAAATAAAAATGATGAACACTGTGGAATATCCGAATTCAGTACCCCATTCATGTCAGTAGCCCAATCAATGCCAAGGAGTGCAAGGTAGGGGTTGCTATCATCCAAAATTTCTATTACTTCAAAATCAGCCAATGCGCTTGCACCTTCAATATCTACAGTTACTCCTTGTAATTTTCCCATGGGGATGATCTTCTGTAGATTTTCCATCCTTAACTGAATTGAAGACCACTGCAGCACAAGCCTCCCCATTCGCCCCCAAGTTTGCTTCGACAAAACGTTCATGTCTGACCTTAGATCCAGAATAACCTGATCCATTTCATATTCTCCTATCTGCGCGGTGAGTCTCATCTCACGACCTATCCTTGCCTTATGCTTACTGATCTTCCATAACACATGTAGTTCACTCGGAGTGGTTCCGACGCATCTATTAATAATTTCTTGTAACCCCTTCACATCATTTCTATCGTGTAGCAACTTCATCAAAGTCTCTAAAAAGGTTGTAAGCATAGAAGTGTCCATTTCTTGAATAGGTTTATCCCAGCTTCCTGAGGTAGAGGCCTCAACGAAGCTCTTCTTTGCTTCCATAAACATTTTGTGTGCGCACTCCAAATCAAATTCAGCCTCCTTCTCTAGAGCTTTGTGAACCCATGTGTTGTCTTTAGGTCATTTCCACTTATCATTGCCCATTGCAATTCCACTTCACAACACTATATTCACATTCGGATCTTCTTCGTGATGCTCATCCCTCATCATCTACAGGTTTGGAATCGGCTGTGGGGTTAGCACCCCTTTATCGAGTATCCTTGCTATCAATGTAGGTTAGTCCTTAATCTCATGATCAAAATGAGTGCAATATTTGCACGATGGACACGTTGGGTTAGTGCATTCATAGGCATAGTGTCCTGGTCCTCCACAATTATAACAAATCAACTGTCCTCGACCTCTGCTAGGTCCTCCTCCACCTCAGCCTCATCTGCGCCCCTGAAAGCTTGTCCGCGCCATCCCAGCGCCCTAGTCAGGAGGTCGCGTTTATGCCTAAAATCTATAGGTAGGTGTTCTATCCATCATCAATTCATAACTTCGACAATTGCACTAATAATGCCCTACCAACCTACATAAGTTGTGAATCAGTTGTTGCGGTGTTTGTAAAAGCTTCTGCAGCAAATGACAATTATCAGTCATATGTTTCCCTGCTACCTGACATATAGCGCACCAAAACACAGGCCCCACACTCGACCTTGCTTGGGCTTCTGACCTCAAAGGCATCAGTCCCCCTCCTGCAATATAGTTCACAAAGGTCAGGCAGTGGTCTTTATCATGCCCTTGACCTTTACATTTCAAGCACCATACCTCTTTGCGCACTTTTGGCCGAACTGTTCTATCTTGCTTTAGACTTTTCCTTTTGAGGCAAAGATTTTGCAACTATGCATGGATCTAGTGAAACCCTAGATTCGGATCTTGCATCAGTGTTTCATGTAGTCTTATTGCAATCTCCAAGCCCTCTGCTTGAGTCGTAATCTTCTATTATGACAATGCAACCCTTAGGCGAGGCAAGAGTGAAGCCACAAACAACTCGTAGTGTTGCCCATCTGTTAAATTCATATTGGCTTCGTGGATTTTACACTTCAATCTCTAATCCATCTTCCAAGGGGTCTCACTTGGTTTCATCGTGATTTACTTGAATCCCACAATCGACTGTGCCTCGGATTTAGGCCTATTGAAATCTTTATTTAGCGTGGTCTGGATCTTTGCCAACAAAATGTTTGGTTTATCATTAGAGTACTTGATGTACCAAGTTAGCACACAATCCTGCTAAGCACTAACCAACGTTGCCTTCTTCATGTGATCATTTGTGACACCCTGTGCTTCCCATACAACTTTTATGATGAACTAGAATTGGTCCGGGTCCTCATTTCCCAAGCCCTTAAATAATGCCAGCTTCCATGAATTCACCGTGTTGAACTATGGTGGAGGTGGTGGTGGTGTGGGAAAAGTCGTAGGTGACGATGGTGAAGGTGGAGGTGGTGTGGGTGGATGTGGTAGTCGCAGGAACCCTTATTTTATCAACTGAACTGCACTTCACAGAGAACCTTGTGCTACTCCCTCTTTGTCACTCAAAGGAGGTGAAATCAATGGGATATATTGAGGACCCTTTCTTCCTTCATTCCTATAATTCTTTCCACTTCGCGTAGCTCCGAACATCAAGGTAGCTACATAACCATTTTTTCACACAATAACATCTTAATCCAAGTATTTAAAGACTTCAAGTACTTACCTCACGGACCTTTGAAAAAGCATCGCTCTGCCTCGTTGTAACTGACTGAGGTATCGACCGCGAATTTAGTCACAAATCCTCCTATGATATGATTGAGCCAATGATCGACAATGCAGGCGATCTTATCCTTAGAGGCTTCTAGTTTCTGCACTAACTCCGGGGTCTAGATAATAGGACCGTCAAACCTCCACCTTCCTTGGATATCCACTAGCTTCACGATCCACTCGTATAACTCGACTGGAAAGGAACAAAAAAAGATCTTGTGGATTTCTGTATATAGGTACCTATGTAGCCACTATTCCTTTGTTAGCCATAGATTTCTATTCTTCTATGCTGTGAATTCGTGGATCTTTCTATCCAACCAGTCTTCAATCTCTTTCTTAGTTGGATTCCAATGATACAACATCACACATTTCTCATGCAGATTATGGTCCCAAAAATGGAACCATTTGTTGGTTTCATGGGCCCTGACCCAGGTTCAGCGTTAGTCAGCCAAACAAATCCCTACACTATTGGCCCTTTCGGCATTAGCCCACGAAGCGTGGACCAAAAATTCACCTGAAGCAATATGGGGGGATGCTAAAACCAAGTTTCTGCACCCTGAGATGGTTGTGATGTCAGTTTATACCTCATGCTCCTGCCTTCACGCAGGTGGCTAAGCCTTAGGGCTTATTTTTCTACCTTTTATCCCACCCTTTAGTACATCCGCGAATGTGTACGGTTGAATTTCACGCAGCCTTAACCAGTGGTTTAGGAACTTTCGCGTTGCTATGATGATGGATCGTATAGGTTCCCTAGTTATCTCAAGCATTCTACTTATTCTGCCAATCAATTACAGTTATCATCACGTAAACTATTATTCGTACTTGTGTTCAATTAATAGATATAGTCACATACATTTGTGCATCAATTAAACATTGTAAAATAATCCCAGATCGCAATATAATCAGATGCATTAACAGAGACTAAATACATAGTAATTGCAGAATACTTCTCTTTATTGATATCTTCCAGTTTATTACAAACTCTATCCACCCTGTGCACACAATTGTAGGGGTCCGCACACTTAGCTACGGACTTCCACCCTAGGCCTCTATGCACTCAACAACAAATCCTTAACCTATGCTAAGACCCGAGAACACTTAGAACTTGCTAAAAAAAACTTCTAAAGCTACCTAGAGCTTACTTACTTAGCTCCTTTTTATACAATCCCATGGTCTGTGGACCATGGGTAGGTCCTTATAACTAATTTGAGACTTTACAAAATAAGGGCAGACAACCCTTTATGACTCTTGAAACCTTCACACTTTGCAACCACAAAATGCGGAGACTTTACAACTTTATTACAAAATTGTCTCAAAACATGGGCTTTTAGCCCCAAAACTACTTGTGGGGGAACCTTTACAAAATTTTCTCAAAACACGGGCTTTTAGCCCCAAAACTGCTCTTGGGGGAACCTTTACAAAATTGTCTCAAAACATGGGCTTTTAGCACCAAAACTGCTCTTGGGTGAACTCGTTCCCAACAGTTGGAGAATACTTAGTAGAGAAGGCAAAGAGAGATCCAGCAGAGGTAGTACAAAGCCAAGGAGGCTGATACAGAGCCATGCAGGGCCATGCAAAGGCAATGTAGAAGCCAAGAGGGACTCCAAAATTTTGTTGAAGGAATCGATTGTAGAAATAGGAAGCTGAGGTGTTAGACCGAGAGGTACAAATAAAAGTTCCTTGGCAGCAAATTGATCAACTGAAGGGGTGACATTGTGCCCAAGGGGTGTTATGTTGGGCTGACGCAATGACTATGCAGAGGAAGCCAAGGGTAGTTCATTAAGTGGCTAGATCAGTGAGGATTTCTAGTGATAGTGTGAGGCAACCTCACTTATCTCTATGATAGTGATATTCTCTGTAACTAGATTTTTGGGAAGGCATCCAGAGATTGTATTCAAAAATTACTACTGCTTAATAATAAAACCCTCAGTCGCTACATCAGTTTTCCCGTATTGGGTTTTTCTGAGGACATTGGTCCAAAAGCAATGGTGTCTCTTATGTGTGCTATTTCTTTGTTGCTCATATTCTTGTTTTCACATTTTATTTAAATGGTGAAGGTTGTAGTGTATTAGTTTCAGTGTTTACTATAGGAAACAATAAATAATTGTGTTCAGTAATTAACAAATAATAGAAACATAATCAGTTGCTACAGTAGAAATTTTGGAATCCAAATTTTCACATGGTATCAGAGTTGCAGGTGAAACAAGAGAGTAGTTCCGGAAGATCCCACTGCTCTGGGAGAAAGGGAGTTGGAAATTCTTGCAAAAGCAACAATTTGAATCCCTAGAGAGATTTTGCGGTTCAAGCTAGGAGGGCTAGATTTTTCGTGGTAAATCTCTCTCTGAGTGATTTTGACAGAGAGGTAAGATTTCCAGATCGAGATTTGTCAATGGTAGGGTGAGTAGCACAACAAAAGCTCCAACAAAGAGGGGTTTTTGGTGTGATTCAATTTTTTGCAGGCAGTTGTTGGGTTGAAAGACATTAGAAGGAAGAAGAGAGACACTTGAGGGAATTCCTTCGTCAAAGAATCCATAGTCAGGGAATTCAAATTCTCATTTGCTAATCACCAACCAGAGAGAGAAGGTCATTCGACACTTCGATTGGAAGAGATGGAAGCCAATGGACTGAGAGACCAGGATAGGTTGGATGAGTCATCCAACTATGTGATCTCAAAGGCAAGGATGTCATGCCTTATGGATGAGAATTTTCCCAAAGTCTATGTCAGAAAACAGAATGATCCTTGATGGAGTAAAGGATCATATAGTCTGTCCCATCGTTGGTAGGTGCACTTCCAAGGAGATGTGGGATGCATTGTTGATGTTATATCAAGGATCTTCCGAGGAGTGGAAGATGTACTTTGAGAAGAAGATGAGATATCTACAGATGGAGAAGGGGGAGCACATTGATACGTTCCTCGCTAAGCTTCAGGAGACTTGAGATGAACTAGCAACCATGGGGTCAACACCTCAAGGTTTTGAGATGGTAAGACTAGCCCTAAATTCAGTATATGAGGAGTGGCAAGTCTTTGTCTAGAGCATCCTCGGTTGGGCAACTTTTCCAAACTGGGATGAAATGTGGGCAGCTCTTAAGCAAGAGGAGCTGAGGAGAGACATGGTTAAGTGTAAACTTGATAGAATCAATAGCAATGGGTTGAAGCCCAACGAGGAGAAAGAGAATGCAGCCCTCACATCTAAGGGATAGTAGGAGCAATGAAAGAAGAATAAATATGTTCTGAAGATCAAATGCTTCAGGGGTCGTGAATTATGTCACTATGTAACATAGTGTCCTCTTAGGAAGAAGGAAATATATGAGAAGCATGATTTGAAGGTTGCAACCGTGAATATTGAGGACGAGGAGTTTGCCATGAGGTCCCAAGCATCTCTAGGAGGGAGATGGGGAGATTTAGAGTTGTAGCTTGAAAGGACTGCAACTGGGTAAGATCCTTTAGGACCCTACGTCTCAAATCAATTCCTTGTTACAGTAACCCAAAACAAAAGTAACAAGATGGCCCAGTTTTAGTTGGTGTAGAGAAGTGTTGGAGTGATATTTGCAGTCGCTAGGAGTAGTAAAGACTAAGCAGCGCAGAGCTAGAGTTGGAAGCAATGCAGATGGCACAGAGTAGAGTCAACATCAATGCAGAGGCTCCAGAGGGTTAGCGCAAAGACTAGAAACAGTAAGAACTCTAACAATGATATGCATCATACTGAACACCATTTCATTAATTTGGAATGCTTTTCCATTGTTGATACAGTAGAAGTAGCAGTTGGAGAAGGTTGTAGTGCAGATGTAGTATTGGCAGTGGCAGTGGTAATAGTAGCACAAATGCATAATTGAGAGGGAGTTGCAGTACAGATGCAGTGTTGACAATTGCAGGGTTAGTAGGAGTAAAGATGAAACATTTTTGTTGTATTTGGTGGACAAGATATCAGACATTAGTAGTGTAGAAGTTGGTTTTTTAGAACAGAGTGATGCTTCAATAGGGTGCATTGTTAGAGCACATTCATCACTAAGAGGGTGTGTTGATTTCTAGTAACATTAAATGTGCTATAAGTCTCAAAATTTTTAGGGAGGCTTAGACACATGCATTCTCCAATACCCAGAAACCGTTTTGGGAAATTCCACCCAAAGAGAGTTTTGTTAAAATAATTAATTACCTAATGCATGAACAAAAATAAAAAATGCCGACTAATTTCAAAATAAAACTAAGCCTACACTAATAAAATGAATATAAAATAAATTAAAAATATTTTAATTTTTATATAAGTAATTAATAATTTTATTTGACGTAGTTATTTTATAAGTAATTTTAATAATAAAAAATGATATTTAATTTTTTAATTAAAAAATATTTTTAATGAATAATGAATAATTATTTATTATTAGTAAAATTACTTACAAAATAATTGCATCAATAAATTATTAATTACTTATATAAAAATTAAAATATTTTAATTTATTATTTATTTTATATTCATTTTATTAATGTAGGCTTAGTTTTATTTTGAAATTAATCAGCTTTTTTTTATTTTTGTTCATGCATTAGGCATTTATTTGTTTTGGTTAGATAATTCTTCCTTCAATCTATCGCTCAAATTTTTGTTCTGAAGATGGATCCCTTTTGGGATTCGAAACATCGACAAGATGTACATAACGTTGTGGATGATCTGAATCACAATTTTCCAAAAGAATGTCACATAAGCTTAAAATATAACATAATTAATTATTTTGAATGAGACCCTAAGTCTAAAGTTAAGAAATTAAAATAATTAATGGGTATTAATCTACACTGTGGGTGTAACTTCTAGAAGAAGATGAGGCTCAAGCCAAAACAATCTAAGTCATTGATTATAAATTAATTTGGGTCGTTGGTTATCCAACAAAAATATATAAGAAGAGGCTTGAGGGGCACTTGGAGAACACACTAAGGGGAGATTAGAAGGTCAATTTTTGTGTTGGGATGGGGTCCCCTGGGTCAGTTTTGGAGTTAAAACTCAAGTTTTGATGTAATTTTTGTAAAATATGTAAAGACTCCGTGATTTTTGGATGTGCATCGAGTAGGTTGTTAGAATTCAAAGGGGTTTTAGCCCCTATCTTATGTAAAAGTTGAGTCAGTTTTGAGATCCACTCATGTTCTGCAGACCTTGGGATTATATGTAAAAATTTCTAAGTAGGCATGTCTTAGAGATTCTAAGGGATAATCTCAGCGATAATGGGTGAATAGAGTGTTGGGTTGTGTTATATTTTTTCCACGACTAACCTACGTAGTGAACCGGGGGGTTCTTCATTGTGCCGATTGCGCAACGAGGGGGTCACAGTGGGGTGGAAGATCCCCCTATCCAGGGGGTTTGAGCGGGGTGGGTAGCCCCCCTATAGGGTTAGGGGCAGCACCCCGGGAAAAAAAAAAATTTGTACCCTATATTAGGTTGGGTGAACCTCCTTATGGTTTTCAGCCCATGGTTTTGGACGCGATGGTTTTTGTTCCATGGTATTGGATGCTTCGGCATGTATAAGTATGTATTGTAACATTGAAAGGAATATAATGAAAAATCAAGCTAGTAGTCCCGATTTTGGGATCCAGGGAAAATCTCTGTGTATATGTGTTTTATGTGTTATGCTCTCACAATGTCTATTTTATGTGTTTTAGAATTTGTATGCAGGTAATTTATGTACAGGGTTAAAACCTACATTTGGTATCATAGTTGTTTTGCCTTCAAGGGGATGCCTTTGTTGCTGAGGGGTTTTCGCTTGGGCCTGTACTAGACCCTGTTCAGTGGGAAATCTGTGAGATCGATTCTGGTGGTGAAAGAAGATGTCGAGCAGTGGAAAGATAGAGATCGATAAATTTAATGGTCAGAGTTTTGAGTTGTGGAAACTCAAGATGGAGGATCTGTTGGTGGACAAAGATCGATGGATCATGGTAGATTTGGGTACTAAACCAACAGGAGTGTCTGATGAAGAATGGAAGAAGTTGGATCGGAAGGATAAAAGCACAATACAGTTGTGTGTCTTAGATTTAGTATTGCTAAATGTATCAGGGGAAGCTACGACAAAGGCTTTGTGGGACAAGTTAGGGACTTTGTACCAATCTAAGTCTCTGGTGAATAAACGTTTCCTGCGGAAAAAGTTGTATAAATTAAGGATGAAAGATGGAGACTCGGTGACAAAGAATCTGAACGCATTCAATACTGTGGTAAGTCAGTTAACATCTGTTGATATTAAAATTTCAGACAAAGATAAGTGCATCAGTTTGTTGTGTTCTCTACCAGATTTGTGGGATAGTCTAGTTATTGCAATAGGTAGCAATGCAATTGCCCTACAATTTGATGAAATAGTCTCAGCCTTGCTGATGGAGGAGATGAGATGGAAAAATATGGAGAGCCAGAATGGTGATGCCTTCTCTGTACAAGGACGGTCTCAGAACAGAAACAAAAATAAGTCATCAAGTGGGAGATCTAAATCTCCAGGAAAGCCTGTAAAGGTGGTGTGCTGGAAATGCGGAAAGGAAGGGCACTACAAAAGGGACTGTAAATCTAAAGCTCCTAAAAAAGGAAAGGGATCAGATGAAGCTCCTTCTACAAAGGTGAAAACCACCTCAGATGAAGGTAGGGATGTGTACTTGGCTTCTTTAAGTACACATGTAGATCATGAGGCATGGTTGATTGACTCAGGTGCATCCTTTCACTTTACTCCCCATAGAGAGTGGTTCTATGAGTATGAGAAATGCAATGGTGGTGATGTCTTCTTAGGGGATGATAGGAAGGCTAGAATCGTTGGTCATAGAAAAGTAAAGTTGAAGTTGCAAGGTGAAAGAGTTAGAACACCTCCGGGTGTTCTACATATTCCTGCATTGGCTAGAAATTTGATTTATGTAAGCAAGTTGGATGATGCAGGGATAAAGACAGTGTTCGAGAAAGATACCTGCAAGATGGTTCGGGGAACACTGGTATTGATGCGTGGAGTTCAGATTGGAACTATGTACAAGTTGCAAGGTAGCATTGTTGTTGATGGGTGTAACAGTTCTGTGGTTCCTGAAAGTGGAGCTGAAAATCTAGAGGTCTCTGGAGAGAAGACCATGTTGTGGCATCAAAGGCTTGGACATATTGGAGAGAAGGGCCTTCGAATACTGCATGGTAAAGGTATTGTAGAAGGTATGACTAATAGCTCTTTGGATTTTGATTTCTATGAAAATTGTGTATATGGGAAGCAGAATCGAGTGAGTTTCCCATCTGGTGGTAAGAGGGTGAAACAGATATTAGAGCTTGTGCAGAGTGATGTGTTTGGACCTGTGAAGGTTCCATCACTGGGTAAGTCTGTGTACTATGTATCATTTATAGATGACTTCTCAAGGAATACATGGATATATTTCCTTAAGAAGAAATTTGAAGTCTTTGATAGGTTTAAAGAATTTAAGGCTCTGGTGGAAAACTAAACAGAGAAGAAGATAAAGGTGTTGAGGATAGATAATGGTGGAGAGTTTTGCAGTAAGGAATTTGAAGAATTCTGTAAGAAGTGTGGTATAGCATGGCAAGAGACTACTCCATATACACCTTAGTAAAATGGAGTTGCAGAAAAAAAATGAACAAGACGTTGATGGAAAGGGCAAAAAGCATGCTCAGTGGTGCCATGTTA
The DNA here is from genome assembly GCA_000404065.3 of Pinus taeda. Lineage (NCBI taxonomy): Eukaryota > Viridiplantae > Streptophyta > Pinopsida > Pinales > Pinaceae > Pinus > Pinus taeda. Next base: position 119,278 of record APFE031699893.1, on the reverse strand, counting down.
GGACATGAATTCTGGGCTGAGGCAGTGGAGACAACATGTTACCTAGTCAATAAATCACTTTCATCAGCGTTGGAGGATAAAACTCCACAAGAGGTATGGACTGGTAAGAAACCCTCTCTTTCACATCTGAGGGTATTTGGATGTGATGCATATGTACATGTTCCAAAGGAGAAATGAACCAAGTTGGATAGTAAATATGAAAAGTGCATCTTTATTGGGTATAAGGATGGTTTAAAGGGTTATAAGCTTTGGAACCTAGCAACAAGGAATGTTGTGTACAGCTGAGATGTGGTGTTTAGAGAGGTGAAATATGCTATTAAACATGAATTCCAACCAAAGGAACCTGAGAAGATAGAGTTTGAGCTAAAGGAGGAAGAATCAGACTCTACAACAAAGGAGGAATCAAAAGATGAAGAGCCACAAACTCTGGGTTTAAGAAGAGAAAGATATAGTCCATCTGCTTTCTATTCAAATTTTGCTTTATTTATTACTGATGATGATCCCAAAACTATGAAGGAAGCAATAGATTCATAGAATGGAAAACTCTGGAAAGAGGCTATGGTTGATGAAATGGCATATTTGCATAAAAATGAGGCTTGGGATCTGGTGGAGTTATCGACTGGAAGGAAACCCATTGGCAGCAAATGGGTGTTCAAGAAGAAGACAAATGCAGAAGGAAAGGTGGAGAAATACAAAGCTCGGTTGGTAGCAGAAGGTTATTCCCAGCTGCCAGGAATTGATTTTGGTGATATCTTTTCTCCTGTTGCCAAGGTAACTTCTATTAGATTACTTTTATCTGTGGTTGCTGCTTTTGATTTTGAGGTAGAACAGATGGATGTGAAGACAACATTTCTTCACTGGGATTTGGAAGAGGAGATCCACATGAAGCAACCTGAAGGCTTTGTGGTGAAGGGTAAGAAATAATTGGTATGCAAGTTAAAGAAGTCTTTGTATGGGTTAAAATAGTGACTAAGGATGTGGTATAAAAAATTTCATACATTTATACGGGGACTTGGCTTCACCAGAAGTAAAGCAGATCACTTTGTGTATTTTAAATTAATTGGTGACCATGTTATTTATTAGGTCTTGTATGTGGATGATATGTTGTTGGTTGGAAATGACAAAGAAATTATCCAAGATTTGAAGACTCGTTTGCCCTCAAAATTTGACATGAAAGATCTTAGTGCTGCAAACTATATTTTGGGCATAGAAATTAAAATAGATCGGACAAAGAGGAAGCTCTGGTTAAACCAGAGGTAGTATGTCGAGACAATATTGCAGAGGTTTAATATGCAGGATAGTAAACTGGTGAAGGTTCCTATTCCTGTAGGTGTAAATTTATCTACCAAATAGTGTCCCAAGACACAAGAAAAGGAAGAGGACATGTCTCGTGTTCCATATGTAAGTGCAATCGGTAGCCTGATGTATGTGATGGTATGTACTAGACCATACATTATAGCGGGGGAGTCATAGGGCGGGCAGTAGCCCCCTTGTTCGGGGGTTTTGAGGGGGGCGGGTAGCCCCCCTCTACGCTGCCCTAGGGAAAAAAAAATTCGACCCTATATTAGGTTGGTGAACCTACCTATGGTTTTTGGTCCATGGTTTTGGACGCGATGGTTTTCGGTCCATGGTATTGGATGCTTTAGCATGTATAAATATGTATTGTAACATTAAAAGGAATATAATGAAAAATCAAGTTGGTAGTCCCGGTTTTGGGATCTAGGGGAAAATATCTGTGTATATGTGTTTTATGTGTTATGCTCTCGCATTGTCTATTTTATGTGTTTTAGAATTCATATGTAGGTAATTTTTGTATGGGGTTAAAACCTACATAGAAGAGAAGTATTAGAACAGAGAAGTGGGTCAAATAGGATACAACAACTTTGTAGCTGAGTGCACAGAGGCCTGGGTAGAGTTTGCAGCTGAGTGCGCAAACCCCTGCAGTTGAGTGCGCAGGGTAGTTCTAAGTTTGTAATACCATATTTAAGATCAATCAAGAAGATTGTTGAAGAATTCCCGTGTTTATCTATTTACTTCTGTTTATTTATGATTGCAATATATGTTGTGGATGAATAATGTATTTATGAAGTATTGATCTAATGATGCACGAATCTATTGAATAACTATTAGATGATGTATGAAAACATGTTTATGTAACTAGGTGAAGACTCTAATGAATTATCTAATGTGTATTAATAACTCGATCTTATCTATGTGAACCCTAGTCTAGAGTAGTTCTCTGATGAACATAAGTGGATAAACAAACTATTAAGGGTCTGCAAAGACTGATTGTGGACCTTCGCAAAGGTCTGAAGGCTGTTAAGCGGAGTTGTAGTACCGAGCCTTGGGGACTTCTAGATCTGTGCAAAGGCATATCGAGGGTACTAAAATACATCATACTAATCTCTAGATACAGAAACTTGGTTTCAACATCCCCCCATACTGTTTCAAGTGAGACTGCAGCCTGCACTATGTGGGTTGTTACCGAAAGGGCCAATAGTGTAGGGTTTTGTTGGTTGGCACAACTAACTCTTAACCTGGGTTAGGACCCCCTAAGCCAACATTTCTAAAGCAAAGAAACTACCGGAGATATTTTCGGTAGCGATCTTTTGTGGTGAGGGGTAGGGATAATATTTGAAGGAAAATATTTCCTGGCCGGAGAATACACGGCGAAGAAGGTAGAGAGAGAGATCCAGCAAATATCAGGGAAGCTAAAGTAGAGCCATGCAATACCATGTAGAGGAAGTGCAGAAGCCAAGAGGGAATATAAATATTTGTTGAAGGAATCGATTGTAGAAGTCAGAAGTCGGGGTGTTAGACTAGGAGGTGCAAAAGTTCCTGGGCAGAAAATCAATCAGCTAAAGGGGTGACGCTTTCCCCAAAGGGTGTGACACTAGGATGGCACAGTGACTATGTAGAGGCAACGTAGAGGAAGCCAAGGGTAGTTAATTCAATGGCTGGATCAATGAGGATTTCCAGTGATAGTGTGAGGTAATCTCACTTATCTCTCTGTCGGTGATATTCTCTGTAACTATATTTCTGAGAAGGCATCCAAAGATTGTATTTAGAAATTACTACTACTAAATAATAAAACCCTCAACTACTGCATTGGTTTTCCTGCAATTGGTTTTTTACGTGGACATTGGTCCAAAAACAAAAATGTCACTTGTGTGTGATATTTCTTTCTTTCTCAAATTCTTGTTTTCATATTTTATTTAAATGCTAAAGGCTGCAGTGTATTAATTTCTTTGTTTATAGTAGGAAGTAGTAAATAATTTTGTTCAGTAATTAACAAATAGTAGAAACTCATACATAAGTGGTTCATGTTTATCTCCTTGGGTATGACAAAGTCTATAACCCTTTTTCTAAATTATGAAATAATTATTATTTCATAATTATGAAAAATTACTCAATCATGTAATTTCACCATTTTACATGGAATAACTCCCACATAAGTAAAATTAAAGGTGAAAGGGGATGCATTCTAGCCAAAAATTGAGGTAATTTGAACTTGGGTTTCTCTCATTATGGTAGAGCAGAAAATAGGTTTATAACAGATGCCCCCTAATGCATAAGGTTAAAAGAGAAACCTATGGAAGAAATGCATTATAACAAAACTCAAAGCCAAAAATGGGAGGAAGGAACAAGGACTACAAAGATAGATGAGAGGAACTCAAATGTGTAAGTATCAATCGGTCTAATAACATCCCTAATTCAGGTACACCCATGCTTAGTCACAAAGATAATTCTAACATCACCACCAACTATACATTGTGGATCCATGACATGAAATGCTAGAACATAGCCATGAACAATACACAATGGATCCATGTGAAAAATCATAAATACCATAGCCACTAGTAAATACAATGTGAATCTATGTCACTGAATACGTTAGTAAGAATATGGACACATAATAGAGAAGGTGCCCCAGAGTATTCCTCAAAGTACATAAATGATACATAACTCCAACACAACCTGGGAAAGGTTTCATATAAGAGTGAAGTGTCCCTAACCTAGGGTCTTCTACAAAACCCTGATGGTACAAATATACAACATGGAAATATGTGTTAATGTGAAGCATGGTAGAAACAACCTTATTACCCATCAATGAGGTGTACCATTAAAAGAAACGAGGGAACCCACCAATGATGAAGATGATGTTGGGTGTGGAGCCTGATTATCTTCCTTATTCATAGGTATTGCTGCATTGGACCCCATTTCATAATGTGGTGGCAATGCCACCCATAAAAAGTACGCTACTAGGAGGGTCTAGGTGGGAAAATGATGATTATTTGACGCCCCCCCGCCCCCCCCCCCCCCGCCGCCGCCCCCCCGCCGCCCCCCCCGCCCAATAGGGGATTTGGGGAAGTGCCCCCGAAACTAAAAATAGATGTAAAATTTCCTTGTAAAATGTTGTAATTTCATAGTCAATCTGGGTCGTTCATTAGGTAGGCAGGGATCTGATGGTAGAAGTTATGTTTAATTTAGGATTTTTTTCCCTAGAAGGAAACCCCTCGCTATATATGAATGAATTGTATTGCATCTATTGTTGGGAATAGGATCCCCGGGGGACAGTATTGGGGCTAAAAGCCCATGTTTTGGGTCGAAGTTTGTAATAAAATTGTAAAGCCTCCGCATTTTGTGATCGCAGAGTGCGAAGGTGTCATGAGTCATAAAGGGTTGTCTGCCCTTAATTTTTTAAAGTAAAGTCAGCTATAAAGATCTACCCATGGTTCGCAAACCATGGGATTGTATAAAAAGAGCTAAGTAAGTAAGCTCTAAGTAGTCTAAATGAGTCATGAATTACAACAAGAAGTCATGAGGGATAAGGTAATAAGTCTAAGTTTCAGGTCATAGCGTATGTAGAGGCTTTGCAGTTGAGTGCATAGAGGCCTAGGGTAGAATTTTGTAGCAGAGTGCGAAGACCCTTGCAGTTGTGTGCATAGGGCGGATAGAGTTTGTAATCATCTGAAGATATCAATAAAGAGAAGTATTCTACAGATTTTGTGTCTTTGATTCCTATTAATGCATCTTGTCATATTTTGTATGAATTTCATTTATAATACTTATGGGATGCACAAATGTATGTAATTATGTTGGATAATTGAACACAAATAAGGATATATGTTTACGCAGTGCTAACTGTGATTACCTAATAAGATAAGTAAGATCCTTAAGATAACTTGGGAATCTGTGCAATATGTTGTCTTAGCAGTGCAAAAGTATTTGAACCAAAGGTTAGGGCTATGTGAAGTTCAGTCGTACCCTTTCGTGGAGGTATCAAAGAGATGAATAAGGGGCTAGGCAGACGAAGCCCTAGAACTTAACAATCTACACGAAAGCAAGAATAGAAGGAATAAACTGACATCATGACCATCTCAGGGTGCAAAAACATGGTTCCAGCATCCCCCCATATTGCCTCGGGGGAGACTTCGGTCCACGCTCTGTGGGATGATTCCAAAAGGACCAATAGTGTAGGGATTTGTTTGGCTAACTAAAATTGAACCTGGATCAGGCCCCACCTAGACAACAAATGGTTCCGTTGCCGGGACCGAAATCTGCATAAGATATGTGTGATGTCGTATCACTAGAATCCAACTAAGAAAGAGATCAAAGACTGGTTAGATAGGAAGATCCATGAATTCACGGCATCGAAGAATAGAAACCCATGATTGACCAAGGAACAATGGTTGTACAAGTACCTATATAAAGAAATACACAAGATATTTTTTGTTCCTTTCTGATTGAGCTATACGAGTGGATCGCAAAGCTAGTAGATAGACAAGGAAGGTGGAGACTTGACGGTCCTATTGTTTGGACACCAGAGTTAGTACAGATATTGGAACCCTCTGAGGATAAGATCACCCGCATTGTCGATCATTGGCTCTATTGCATCATAGGAGGATTTGTGACTGAATTCATGGTTGATACCTCAGTCAGCTATAGCGAGGCGAAGCAACACTTTTTCAAAGGTCTGTGAGGTAAGTACTTGTAATCTTAGAATACCTAGATTAAAATGTTATTGTACGAAAAGAGGGTTATGCAGCTACCTTGCTGTTCAGAGCTATGCAAAGTGGAAAAACTTATAGGAATGAAGGAAGAAACAGTCCTAAATATAGTCCATTAATTTAACCTCCATGAGGTGATCAAGAGGGAGTAGCATAGGGTTCTCCACAAAGTGTTGTTCAGTTAATAAGACAAGGATTCCTGTGATTTCCACCTCCACCCACACCATCTCCAACTTCACCACCGTCACCTGCGACTTCACCTGTACCACCTCCACCTCCACCGTGGTTCAGCATGTCGAATTCCATGAAAGCTACCTTTGTTTAAAGACTTGGGAAATGAGGACCTGGAGTAGTTCTAGTTCGTGGTGAAAGCTGTATGGGAAGCTCAAGGCATTACAGATGATCACTTGAAGAAGGAAACACTAGTTAGTGAGTTGCAAGCTCACGTGCTAACTTGGTACATTAAGTACTCTAATGATAACCCAAATGCTAGAGTGGCAGAAATCCAGACCACGCTGAACAAAGAATTCAGTAGGCCTAAATCTGAGGCACAGTCGATTGTGGGGTTCAAAGAAATTGTGATAAAGCCAGGTGAGACACCTTGGGAATTAGATCAAAGGTTGAAGTGTTAGATCCGCAAAGCTAATATGAACTTGACAGATGGACAACATCATGAGTGGTTTGTGACTTCACTCCTACCACACCTAAGGGTTGCACTGTCACAACAAAAGATAACGACTCAAGCAGAGGCCTTGGAGATTGCAATGAGACTGCATGAAACACCAACGTAAGATCCAAATCTGGGAGTTCAGTAGATCCATGTGCAGTTGAAAAATCATTTCCTTGAGATGCAAAGTTTGAAGCAGGACAGAACAGTTTGACCAGAGGTGCACAAAGAGGTATGGTGCCTGAAATGTAAGGATCAGGGGCATGAAAAAGACCATTTCTTGGTCTTTGTGAACTACATGGTAGGAGGAGGCTTAATTCCTTTGAGGCCAGAAGCTCAAGCAGGACCAAAAATTAGGCTTGCATTGTGGTGCACTATATGTTAGATAGCAGGAAAACATACTATAGATAATTGTCATTTGCTACAGAAGTTTGTACAAACACCACAGTAATTGTTCTGCAACTTTTGTAGGTCACTAGGGCATGATGAAAGCAAATGCACAAGCTATGGATTGATGATGGATAGAACACCTGCCTACAAGGTTCAAGAAAAAACGTGCCCCCTTGACCAGAGCATGGGGATGGTGCAGATAGGCTTCCAAGGGCGTAAAAGAGGTCGAGGTGGAGAAGGACCTGGCAGAGTTCGGGGACAATTGATTTTATACAATTGTGGAGGACCAGGACACTATGCCCTAATTGCACTAACCCAACGCATTTGTCATGCAAATATTGCACTCTGTTTGATCATGAGACGGAGGACTATCCTATGTTGATAGCGAGGATATGCGACAAAGGGGCACTACTACCGCAACCGACTCAGAACCTGCAGATCATGAGGTCTGAGCCTTGCGAAGAGGAGCCAAATGTAAATATAGTGCTCCGAAGTGGAAATGCAATAGGAGATGATAAGGGGAAACAACCCAAAGATAGCGCATGGGTTCGCAAAGCTCCGACGAAGGAGGCTAACTTTGATTTGGAGCGTGCACGCGAAACATTCACGGAATCAAAGAAGAGGTTCGATGAGGCCTCCACCTCAGGAAGCAAGGATAAGCCTGATTAAGAGATGGACCCTTCTATGCTGAAAACCTTCCTAGAAACCTACATGAAGTTGATGTTCGATAGCAAGGTTGTGAAGGGATTACAGGAGCTTATAAATAGATGCACTGTAAAAACTCTGAGTGAACTGTGCATGGTACGAAAGATTGGTAAGGATAAAACAAGGATAGGACAAGAGATGAGACAGACTGCGCAGATAGGAGAGTATGAGATGGATCAGGTTATTTTGGATCTTGGGTGAGACGCGAACGTCCTACTGAAATAGACTTGGAAAAGGATGGGAAGACCTATGCTGTAGTGGTATCCAATTCCGTTAAGGATGGAAAATTAGCAGAAGGTCATCCCCATGGGGCGGTTACAAGGGGTGACTGTAGATATTGAGAGTGTGAGCGCGCTCACTGACTTTGAAGTAATAGAAATTATGGATGATAATAACCCCTACCCTGCGCTCCTTAACATTGAATGGGCTACTAATATGAACGGGGTAATCAACCTAAATAAGCAAAACATGATATTTGAGAAGAAATCGCTTCCCGTAATAGTACCCCTAGATCCTACTGAAGGATTGCGCTATACTGAACCAGTCTGCAATTATGAGAGCAATGATGATCTGGACTATATCTATAAGATAATAGCACAAGACCAAGATTGGGTGAATCCAACAATGGATGGACGAATGACATGGGATTGCGAGAGTTCCTACACCTCATACTCTGATGAGAACTAGAGCACTAGCAGAATCGGTAACATAAAGTAACCACACTGAGCTATAACATGATGATGCAGTCACTACACTATGTGTCGTCAGAGGTAAGAAATTTTCCCACTTATGATGGCCTGAATGATGTAGATATATTTTTGAATGCATTTCAGAAGGAGGTATCCGAGAATTAGTGCTTCCAAGCTTTAGACTGGGCACTGTGCGCTACGCCCATAAGGTGGTGGGGTATGCACAAGGGTAGCTTTGATGATTGGCATAACTATAGGAGGATGATCAAAACACACTTTGGGAAGCCAAAGGTATGACTAAAAAACAAATATGATGGGCAGGATGATCCATAGCACTTGGTCAAATGGGCTTAAGCTTATCGAGAGAAGCCCCAACCTGAATGGGTGCACTTGTTTTGTCACATCTTTGATGTCATCCCGATGAATTGGTACTTAGAAACGGAGCTCCACCATGGTATACGTGATTGGGATATTCTGCGTGAGGGATTCATAATGACATTCAGCTTTGAAGACGAGTTTGACTGTATCGACAAAGCATTACAAGAAGTAAAAGCAACAATCTTTAGGATACTACAGGATCCTTTAGACCTGATTTAGCCTGATTGGGCTACTCAGCTGAGTCAAATGCTGGAATGCTATAGCGTAACAGCTGAAGAAGAAGATGAGGATTTGTGAAAGGTTAACATCCCTGAAACAGAAGGTCACCATGAGGTTGAAGGACTATAGATTGAGAATCCTAATATAATCGTGTCATTGAAAACGAAACAAGTAAATATTGGTAAGGAGGCAGAGCCCAAATTCACGAAGACTGGAGATTACTAGGATGACGCGACGATGGATAAATTCGTTGAATTGCTCCGTGAATACCAAGATTTGTTCCCTACCATGTTTATGGATCTAAAAGGGATAATTGAGGACTTGGGTGTTATGAAGATCACGTTGAAGCCCGATGCAAAGCCAGTTAAGTAAAGACCTTACCATCTCAATCTGAAGTATAAGGAGAAGTTTCACTTAGAGCTAGAGAAGTTGCTCGCGGTAGGCATCATTAAGCCTATGGAAGAATCTGATTGGGTGAGCCCAATGGTGGTATAGGAGAAGAAGAAGGATGAAATAATGATATGCGTAGATCTTAGGAAGTTGAATGACGCTTGTGTACATGAGCTTTTCTTGAATCCATTCACAGATGAAGTGTTGGAAAATGTAGGTGGCTAGGAATCATATTCCTTCACCAAGGGGTTCTCTCAGTACCATCAGATCAAAATTGTGCCAGAGGATAGGAGCAAGAAAACCTTCGCGCCTGAGTGGGGTTGTTTTCAGTACATTGTAATTCCTTTCAGATTGAACAATGTGCATGCTATTTTCTCACACATAATTGTTGCAGCATTCAAAGAATTTATTCATAAGTTCCTGGAATTATACTTTGATGACTGGATTGTGTTTGGGCTCGTAAAATGCCATGTCGGTAGTTTACACCTGATGCTAGATACTTGTCGAAGATACCAGATTGCGCTCAATCTGAAGAAGTGCATGTTTTGTGTTCCTTTTGGGACCCTGCTGGGTCATGTGGTTTGTAGACAGGGACTAATGGTAGATCCCACAAAGACCACGGTGATACTTAAATTAGAAGCACCGAGGAGTGTGAAATAGTTGTGCGCTACCCTATGGCATATTGGATATTATATAAAGTTTAGCAAGGGCTATGCCCAGATCATCGCGCCTATGGAGAAGTTGTTGAAAAAAGATGTCACATTCTGTTGGAATAAGGATTGTAAGAAAAGCTTGGATGTATTGAAGGAAAAGATGGTCATCGCACCGATTTTAGTCTTCCTAGATTGGAAGAAGGAGTTTCATGTACATGTCGTTGCGTCATGCATAGCGTTGGGACCAACACTGACACGAGCTAGTGGAGGAGACTTGGACCACCCTATAACGTTTGCAAGTAGAAGGTTATCCAAGGTAGAGAAGAACTATTCCACCACTGAGCGCGAAGGGTTATCCATGGTACACACGCTCTAGAAGTTTAGACACTATTTGCTAGGAGGCCATTTTAAGATGTATATGGATCATTCCGCGTTGAAATACCCGGTCAATAAGCCTATGTTGGGGGGAAGAATCTGCAGGTGGTTGTTATTGTTCCAGAAGTATGATTTTGAAGTTATTGTGAAGCCTGGATGACTAAACACGGGACCATACCATCTGTCATGCATTGAAACGGGGGAATAGCCCACTAATTTGGAAGAAGGATTGCCTAACGCGCAGCTATTTGTAGTGCGTGTAGTGGATGGTCGCTTTGAAGATATTATACACTTCTTAACAATAGGAACTACCTCGGAAGGATACATCGTTAAACAAAAGGAGTAGTTAGTGGTGCATGCGGTCGACTTTTCTGTCATTGCTAGGCATCTGTATAAAATGGGGTCCAATGAGATATTGCAATGGTATGTATCAGAGTTTGAAAGGAGTAGTATCCTTATGGATGCTCATGGGGGCTCCATGAGAAGGAATTATGTAGGGAGAGCGACTGCACAGAAGATTCTATGCATAGGGTTGTGGTGGTCAACCCTCTATTAGGATTTGAAAGCATACTGCAAAGCATGTGATGTGTGTCAAGGGACTGCCAGGCCATCGCAAAGGTGTGAGATTCCTTTGAATCCACTAATGACATTACAAACCTTTGAGAAATGGGAAAAAGATTTTGTGGGACCCATCCAGCCCTAAGGAAAGACAGGAGCAAGGTACATTATCACCACAACAGAGTATTTGACTCGATGGGCGGAGGCATAGTCGGTAAAGGATTGTACAGGCACGACTGCTATGAAGTTCCTCTTTGAGTATGTACTGACGCGGTTCGAGTGTCCAAAGATTTTGATGGGTGATCACCATACGCACTTTCTGAATGAAACAATCAACACGCTGACGGAGGAATTTCAGGTATATCACGATAAGAGCATGCCTTATCACTCGCAGGCTAATGGGACGGTGGAAGCATTCAATAAAGTGTTGAAGAATCCACTCACGAAGGTTTGCAATGCTCAATAAAGTGATTTGGACCTATTCATACCCGCAATACTATGGGCCTATTGGATGACATGCAAGAAGCTGACTGGACAAACACCCTTTAGGCTTGTATATGGCGTTGAAGCAGTGATTCCCATGGAATACATTTTTCCTAGTCTGCGCATAGTAGCACTCATGAGTATGATTGATAGCAGAGCCCTAGAAGAGAGCCTTGTGCAATTGGCTGAGCTTGAGGAAGAAATATTTCTAGCTGGATTTCACCAATAGGTCCAAAAGAAGCGCAAAAAAGCATGCCATGAACGGCACATTAAGCTGCGCGCCTTTAAGTTAAATGACCTAGTTTTGTTATATGATAGCAAGTTTGATAAATTTCCAAGGAAATTTAGAATGCACTAGTTAGGGCCCAATGTCATTAAGGATATTACCGATGGAGGAGCGGTGTAGCTGGTCAAATTGAATGGAGATCCCTTCCCAAGAAAGGTGAATGGCAGTCGATTGAAGCCATACATCGGTGGTCTATCCATACGACTAGATGAAGGTAGCATAGTCTTAGCACTCCAGGCAGCTAAAAGGAGGCATGAGAATATAAACTACACTGCCCAGGCTAGGGAGCTGCGTGATTGTAGGACTGTGCGAAGCAAGGAAGTGTCACAGCGTTTGCGGCAGCAAAGGGAGTTGTGCTACCCAGGGAGAAATCATGCAAGTCGGCTAGAAAGTGACCATTAAAATCATTGTTCATGACTTAACAGTAGAAATGCGACCGAATGGAGTGAACAACCAGAATTTAAGATGAAATTTATGGGGCAGATCCTTGAAAATCTGCTGCTAATCCAACATTAATGAACCAAGTTTGGGGGGAACGGTCGGATTTGAATTCAAAATTCCCTACAGTTACAAGTGGTTGTCTAGCGAAAAACACTTGGCATTTTGAGAATTGAGTTGTTGAGCTCTCAGGTGCACATGAATCGTGGGCACTACAAACTTCTGATAGCCAGTTCAGTATTTGAGACATTGCCGAAGGAGACACAATAGTTCTTGCAGAACATCATGTCGATTCCCACAGAAGCTATAGATATCGAAGCGGAGGAGTCGGTGACAAAAATTGAGATGGAGGCCAAAGAAGATGCTCCCAAGGTTGCTGAAGTATTAGCCGAAGTACCCACATCACCAAGGAAACCGAGACCAAAGCCAACCCCAACCAAGGAGAGTGTGAAGGATAAAAAGGGCAAGAAACTTACAATACCAGTGCGCGCATCACCAAGAAGAAACCCACCAAATCCTACAACACAAGAGAAGGGAAAATCCATCAATTTGGAGCTGGAGGAGGAAGACATCGAAGACATCCTAATGGATGATAAGGATGTGGGAGTAGATGTGGAGGAAGTTGAAGCCCAGTGTGTTGACCCTATCACTCGATTGCCTGAGTATGTCCCTCCGCTGGAGGGCAAGGACAAGGTTCTGAAAGATATTAATGAGAGCAACACCCCCTTGCAAACCCCTCTACTGCTGGATGAGATTGTTTTTGAAGGATCACATTTGGCGTGGGTTCTGCTGTTAAACTCAAGGACTGGGACTTAGCTGATCATGAGAAGCTCCCACACTTGGTTACCGAGCATCTAATGTGTCGAATCATCGACACAACCATTGGAAGGATTGCATTAGAGCCGCAAAGGTAGCTCAGAGGAGTAGACAAGGAAGGGTTCCTCAACTTGCTTTGGGTGCCACACTACAACCACACCCCAGTTACAATATTGGTCATCAAGCAACTGCTATGCTTGGTGCATGATGGGTGTTTGTGGCTAGAAGAGCCAATACCCATCACTGATAGATTGATCCAGAGGATCACACAGTTACCTTATACTGGAGAAAATTCGGCCATGACATTTTTCAAAAAAGGTGGTGAGCAGGCCCTTGTAGAGGCCATGAAAGAGAAGATTAAGTTGGTAAAGTAGCAGTGGGGATGTTCCATATCCAGCATCTATGACCCTACTGTAAAGGTGGCTACGTATATTTTAGCAGGGAATGTTATGAGGAAGTGTCGCATTGACGAGGTGCTGGCACCTGTTGTCGTGCTAGCAGCCCAGTGTGTTGAAGGAGTCCAATTTAACTAGTCAGACTATCTTCGCAGAGAGTTCCTAGAAAACTACCTTGAAGCACAGTAGCTCAGCAAGACGTTCCACTATGCATGGCTCTTGCTGTCGATTGTGTTGGTAGCATGGGAGCTGCCAGAGGACAACCAATTCCCTTCAATCACGCTAGACCTACAAGAAGAAGTGAAGTACGCTTCATTTTGGGCAACCAAGGATGCACAACACATCAAGGACAACAAGATCTTCTAGATATTGATGGAGATAAACATCTGCATGGCCATCAACCACAAACCACGGTTGTTGCCTACAATGTACACCAACCTGCAGGGCTGCGCAAAGTTTAAAACAGACTTTCACCATGTGTCCATCAAGGCACGAAAGGACCATACAAAGAAATGGTATGACTTACCTTACCTGGAAATGGATGATGCCATTGATGCAGTTCTTGTTCAATGGTTGGCAGAATGGCACTCTATAGAAAACTTGATGGTTGGAGGAAGCAAGTCCACCGCACAGAGAAAGAAGGAGGAGGCCAAGCTAAAGATGACGCCACTGGCTGAGAAGAGAAAGAAGGAGGTCACTGACAAGGCTCAAGTGAAGCGCGATGCCGCTCAACAGAAAAAGAAGCAAACAAGTCAAATAGAGCGAGGCTCTGACAAAGACGTGAGGTCACCTTCACCTGAGACAGAGGAGGAGATGGACAAGTAGACAAAACAACATGGCACGGACCCACAGGTGACATCTGCCCGCACCAAGCATCCAAGGGAGCAGGAGAAAGGAGGGTCCCGGAAGAAATCAAAGGCTACTAAGATATCACTGGACCCAACCATGCTAATAGAGGGTGATTTGCACGACATCGATGACACAGTGTGGGATGTCACCACAAAGACCCTACAACAATTTGAGCAACAACAAAAACTAGTATTGGGGCTATCTAGACACGTTTTCAAGAGCTACAGACCCATGTTTCACAGGCTGGAACGGTGTCTACCAACCTTGCTATCAACACTTCAGAAGCTGCCAAGATGCTACGCAGGAAGGCCTCTAGCGCAATAGTGTTGCCTGATGGAGCAATGACCACAGAGAATAAAGTTGATAGGCCCACTGTTAGCACCCTAAAGGGAGTAGGGTTGAATCTGTCAGTGCTCCCTAGTGAAGCACTCCACCTCTTGCAGGATGGAGTGATTGCAGAGCTAAGGACCTATGAGCACCGTGTCCTCCAGGTGATTAGTGAACAATGGATTAACAATGAGCAGATGGCACTACAACAATATTCCACCATCATTGTTGTGACCAAGGAGACTAACTAGAACAAGAATATAATGCAGGTCATTGAGGAGGCATGCTAAATTCTCCTAGTGTTTGCCATTCCTGATGAAGAAACAGTCGAGGTGCGCGTCCTCAAGCTGGCCATGGGGGTGCACAATGCTCGTACATAAATGGTGATGGTTCAGTTGGAGTTGAACCTGCATATCACATAGTTATAATTGAAGGCCCAACCTTTAAATCCGCCAAAAGTAAAGGAGAAGCGGGCAACCGTTGTCACAAAAGCAGTAGCGGTGGTTGACAGTGAAGTAGCAGACTATACACAACTTTTTGAGAAGTCGTTTGAGGTCCTGACAAGCTTGCAAGAGCACCCTAATGTACAAAGACTAGAGACAAAAGTGCGTGAGCTACAACAACATATGATGAGGTCAAAGACACAGCGCAAACCATAATGCTCACACAAAGATTGGTGAAGTTGTAGGAGGCCAAGCAGCTGAAGGAACAGGTGGATGCAGCGCTGCACAAGGAAGTAGTGCTGAAGGCATGATTAAAGCCTTGGTTGGATGATGCTTACATGGTGACAACCACTATTGAAGGAAAGCTTGTGACTCTGCAAGCAACTCAACAAAATATTCAAGCCAATAGTTCTAGAGTAGTGACCAAGCAAATGGTGTAAGATGTGAAGCAGACAGTCGCATAGTGCACAACCAAGGTTGTGTTCATAAGGGTTGAGTTGGGAGGTCTTCAGGCTAAGATATCCACACCTGCCAAGTGACTTGAGGGCGAGTCATAATGTTTGTGTTGGGGGCATGTTGGGAACGAGATCCCCCAAGGACAGTTTTGGGGCTAAAAGCCCATGTTTTGGGTTGAAGTTTGTAATAAAATTATAAATCCTCCGCATTTTGTGGTTGTAGAGTGTGAAGGTGTCATGAGTCATAAAGGGTTGTCTACCCTTAATTTTGTAAAGTAAAATAGGTTGTAAAGATCTACCCATTGTCCGTGGACCATGCGATTGTATAAAAAGAGCTATGTAAGTAAGTTCTAAGTAGTCTGAACGAGTCATGAATTATAGTTAGAAGTCTTGAGGGATAAGGTAAGAAGTCTAAGTTTCAAGTTGTAGCATAGGTAGAGGCTCTGTAGCTGAGTGCATAGAGGCCTAGGGTATGAGTTCGCAACTGAGTGCACGAACCCTTGCAGCTATATGCATAGGGCGAATAGAGTCTGTAATCATCTAAAGATATCAATAAAGAGAAGTATTCTACAAATATTGTGTATTTTTTTCCTATTAATGCATCTTGTCATATTGTGTATGAATTTGATTTATAATACTTATGGGATGCACGAATGTATGTAATTATGTTGGATAATTGAATGCAAATAAGGATATCTGTTTACATGGTGCTAACTGTGATTACCTAATAGGATAAGTAAGATTCTTAAGATAACTTGGGAATCTGTGCAATACGTTGCCTTAAAAGTGCAAAAGTATCTGAACCAAAGGTTAGGGTTGCACGAAGGTCAGTCGTAACCTTTCGCGGAGGTATTGAAGGGTGGAATAAAGGGCTATGTAGATGGAGCCCTAGAATTTAACGACCTGCATGAAATCACGAATAGAAGGAATAAACCGATAGCACAACCATCTTAGGGTGCGGAAACTTGGTTCTAGCATCCTCCCATACTACTTCGAGTGAGACTTTGGTCCGCACTCTGCGAGCTAATGCCAAAAGAGCCAGTAGTGTAGGGATTTGTTTGGCTAAATAATGTTGAACCTGGGTTAGGCCCCACCAAGCCAACATCTATGCAGATCTGTATTCTGAGTGAGGAAGAGATAGGAGAATGAGGGTGAAGAGGGAATTATAGTGGATTGATTGTAGGTTGTATCTCTTAATTTTGTTGGATAATATAAAATGAAGGACTGGTTGTTTCTCTGTGGACATAGCCCAAATTAGGTAAACCACGTATATCTATTTCTCTCTTGTTTTGTGTTAATATTTCTGCAATATTTTATGTGTTCCATTGCTATGTAATATATAATTTTCTAATAGATGAACCCCAAGGTACCTAACATAGTCCACTAAGTGTGAATAAATGAATTGATGTTGAACACTCGCAGACTCGACCAATCAGGAGTCAATGAGGTAAACCCACTATTGATCATGAGGAAGCCTATTACTAAGGACGACAAGAGCTAAAGTATTAATAGTTCCAAAATCAATCTCCTAGATAATTAATTAAAGTCAACAGGAGAAGATCCATTGAAGGAGGGATTTAATGTATCCCTCATCAATCGACATGGAATAGATTGAGAGGTAACGTGAATGGATGAAGTAAAACTAACATAATTATGGTCGATAGAGAAAGGCCAATAAGGACTACAGATGGCCGAAAGAGGCTGATACTTCCCTTGAATACACAATGCCATGACACAAAAATGACCTGGAAGCACTAACTAATGAAAACCACTTGATACTGTGAAACAACATATGAGGCATTGAAGCACGCTCCATAGTGTCTAGAAGAGTAACCAATTGGA
This sequence comes from Pinus taeda, assembly GCA_000404065.3. Classification (NCBI taxonomy): domain Eukaryota; kingdom Viridiplantae; phylum Streptophyta; class Pinopsida; order Pinales; family Pinaceae; genus Pinus; species Pinus taeda. Next base: position 101,909 of record APFE031699893.1, on the reverse strand, counting down.
GGAGTAGATAGACTCATATGTATGGTATGACTCCTAGAAAATATAAAATGCAACCATGAGGAAATGACTCAAACATGTGACGTGTTCAAGGGCAATGTGTCTAACACTACCATTTTGAATAAAACAAGTGAATGATTCCCCTTCCCTTTTCTCTTTTTAATCTCCTTCATGGTTTAATGGGCATGAAAGAGAAGACAAGTAAGCTCAATTGTTCATTTAGTTCAAATTTAACAAACCTAAAAAGGAGATAAAATGATACTCGGTGCCTTTTAGTTTTTAACAAACATAATAAGGACACAAAGGAATATTTTCCTATAGAGATGAGTTGTATAAAGGGTAGAAACTAGTGTAGAGTTGATGGAATGACCCCAAGAATAGGGAGGAAAAGAGGCTATAAAATAAGACAATTCATCACAATGGCCTCTCCAAGAGAGGGTAAGAAAACCAAGCGAAAACAAGAAATAAGCTAAGAAGAGGATGACAACGGTTGAAAAATGAAACCAAGGCTTATGATTGCACATAAAATAGGCTAAGACGATGTAGAAATCACAAGGTATATAGGTATGGAATCCTATTGTGGTAAGGATAGAAGATGATGAAGAAGAGAAAGATGAGGCTCATATTCTAAGTCATGGTGGGTCATAAGGAGGGATTCTAAGAAGAAAATAAATAAATGTTTCATGGACACCAACACCATACAAAGGTGCTAAAATAGGGTATTCATGTACGGATAAGCTCTACCGCTAAATTGCATTGCACATAAGAGAGACGGGCTAATGTCACGAGTTGGCAGGGTCAAACCTAAGGCATTATGATGATGACACTAATAGTCAATAATGCAACGAGAAAAACAATATGAGACCTAACATTATATTCCAGTTTCAAGAGAAACATGCCTAAGGTCTAAATGAATGTCACAATAAAAATGCCACCTAACCTATAAAAACCATCCAAAAAGACTAGACCCATGGTTAAATCACATAATGAAAGAAATAAAATATGGAGTAGGTAAAAATAGGACCATATATTTTGATTTTTATTTATTTTTAGTTTCTTGGATTTTTGGCATATATGAGGTACAAAAAATACTCATGTCATAAACAAAACCAGAAAGAGAGAAAAACATCACACACACTTCTATGTATAATATGTACAAGTGCAACTCAGTCTAATAGGTCACATCAAGGTGTGTCCACTACTAGGAACAGGCCAAGGATTCCCATACATGAGCTCATGGAGGAGTGGAGGTAACATATGGAACACCATGATTGGGCCATGCCATAAAAATTTGAACTATGTGATTCATAAAGGTTGATGATACCAAGGGAAACCTAGAATGATAATGTTATCAAGAATGACCGGAGGACATGCAAGTTGAGTAGTTTGATGAGCTAGTGCAGCTCCTTGACAAGGATTGTCAAGACATAAAGGAGTTAAAATACACTCATTGATAGGTGGATGTAAGTTAGACAATTCATTGGAAATTTAAGTAGTAGAAACCCAAAACATGACTTGGTTCGAAGGTGGCACTTCCAGGGATGGCCTAGAGAATTCCCTGTGGACTGATTCAAGATTTTGTTTGCTAATCTATACCTTTTCCAATTTAGGGAGACTAGAGGCTTCCAAAGACACAATATCCCTAATATTATCAATAGGTGAATCCATAACCTCTAAGATTACTTTTCCAGAAAAGGACTCATTGTCAAGGGAGTCACATGGAAGGGGAAGAGTGATGGCCCATGTGGGAAAAACAGTATTATCATATTCCATATTAGGATGGCATTATGATCAACATAATGAGGTACTATGATCCAAACTTACACAGGAATACAACAAAATATAGATACAAACATAAGCATAGAGATGCAATAGGAATAAAACTTCATTCATTAATATTAAAGAATTGAAATATGCTTACATACATAATGGAAATAAACTATATTGGGCAATGGTAGCTTATCCCTGAGGAGAGATGTGGTGGCTACATGCCTCTGAACTATGTTAGAATGAGGCTCAAGTGATTTTTTATTATTAAATAACAATGGAAAACCATAAATAACCAAACCCCTAACCCTAGGAGATGGAATTCCAGGACTTTGTGGGCCCCGTTGGGGTTAGTTGGGCAACCAACTTCCTAGGGTTGTAACTTGGTCATATGATCTTTGTTTTGTGCATACAATACCTCATTGGAAATATCTCTCTGAGTAATAAAATATTTGTGACAAGCCTTTGCCTAAGGAAATGACCCTACTATAGACCCGAAAAAAAACATTGTTTAGGAGGTCAAAACAACTCCAGAAGTTTAGGACCCAAAAAATTGCTAAAAATAGTAAATGTTGTTATAATAAAAGAAACAAATGAAACCGAGTGGAGGTCTAGGTGGAATAGGAATATGGCCACTAATATCCAATAGGATCAATCCCCCCCGCCCCAGGAAGCAATGGTCTCCATTGCATGTAGAGCCTCCATGAGGTGAGGGATTTTTTGTTGAACCTGGTCCTTGGTGAACCACTTGCCTTGTTGAAGGAGTTGGCCTGCTTTGATAACTCATATGAATGGATCCTCTGCTGGAGGGTGTTACTGATCTGTGTGTCCATAATTCTTCCAGTTGTCGCATGTTCAATGCAACTTGGGTTGATCTCTATTGGTATCGGCTGCTTAACAATGCCGCATGTGTCCAAAAATGGGGGAAATTATGGTTGCAGTTAGTCCACGTTGAATATTGGGTGTGGGCCAAGGAATGGTGGAATGCTCAGCTTGTAGACATTATCCCCTATAGCCTTGGTGATGGTGATGACCCATATCGAAGTGGGTGAAATTTGTGGTGGGGCTAGCAAGGCGCTCCTTTTGTAAATGTAACCAAACTTTGTCTCCTACCTAGAACTTATGTGGCAATCGATGTTGACCATGATGTTTCTTATAATTAGCATTGGCTCAATCCAATATTTCATGGAAATACTGGCAGATGTTATGAATTCACTCAATGAAGTTGTTGCCCTTGTCAACTTCAACCTACACATGAGTCGAATCTACCTGAGTAGTTGCAAATGGTATGGCCGCATCAATGGGACATAGTGGTTAGAATTCCAACCCCACCTCAAAGGGACTGTGGCTAGTTAAGCTATGGAGATTTCTTTTGTAACTATACTAGAAACAGGAGAGGATTACATCCCATGTGCATGGATGCTTCGAGTTGTACATGCACAGAATGTGCACGATCATACTGTTGGTGACCTTTATTTGGAAATCAGTTTGAGGGTGGAAGGTCGTGGACTTAGTGAGCTTGGTATCTAGCATCAACCAAAGGTTTCACCAAAATGTACTCAAGAACTTTTTGTCCTGATCTAAGATAACATATTGTGGAATCCCAAAGTGTACCCACACTCATTCAATGAGGAGTTTCAAAGTGGATTCTTGTGATACTCTTCTTGCAAGGCACCAGAATGGCCATCGAAGAGAATATGTCTATAACCATGAAAACACAGTTGTTGCCATCTCTAGTAGAAGGAAGGCCCAAAATGTAATCCGCGGATATGGATTCCCAAGGCTAACTAAGAGTAGGAATAGGAGTATATAGGCCTTGGTTCTTGATAGTCGGTTTGGAAATGGTGTAGGAAGTGCAAGATCGGGTGTACTTCCCAACATCCTGTCAAAGGTTCAGCCAATAAAAATACTTATGCAACAATGCCATTATTTTCTCTACTCTGAAATGTCTAACGACCCATCCATAGTGTGCCTCCAAAAAATTATGTCACGCTCTCTTGAAGGAACACAAAGATGGCCTAGGTGGCATAACAGTGCACCCTAGAGGTAAAAATCAAGAACTTTCTTACCTTCTAGGAGCATCTGGTATGTGTTGCCTAATTCTAGATCACTTTTGTAAAGATGCAACCACATCGAATTCTCATGTCTAGAAGAGTCAAGCAAAGTGGTCAATGCCATGACTAGTGGTCGGATGAGATAATCAACGAAATTATTGGTGCTACCCTTCTTATACTTAATGTTTAAATGGAATTGTTACAAGTATGTGGACCATTTCTAATGGTGATCATTTTGCAACTTTCCTTGTGTCTATATGAATTGTAGGGGCTGAAGGTCTATGTGGATGACCATTTCCTTCCCCAGAACATAATGCTTCCATTGTCAGAAGGCTTGCACAATGGAATATATCTCTTTGACATAAGTGGGATACTTTCGGTCGTGTCTAAAATTGTCTCACTATGATATGCCACTGGATGCCCCTGCTGAGTAAGAACTGCACCAATAGCATAGTTAGAGGCACCTGTCTCAATTTCAAATGGTTGTTACAGGTCTGGTAATGTGAGCACAAATTCAGAGCAAAGATGATGCTTCAACTCGACTAACGCCTTTGTTGGGATTCAGACCAAATGAAATTTTCTTTCACTCCACCCTTGTTGACTTGACTCAAAGATCAAGTGATATGAGGAATCCACGACACGAACCTATGGTAGAAATTGGCAAGACCCAAAAAGCTGCAGAGCTCTGTTAGAGTGGTTGGAGATGGCCAATCCTAAATAACTTGCACCTTGGTTGGGTCCACATGCACACTCCTCTCATAAACGAAGTACCCCATATATGGAACCTGGATCATACCAAAATTTCATTTCTCCAAATTGGGACATAATTTGTATTGTCGCAGGGTTTGAACGACCTATCAAATATGGTGGAGGTTATCTTCCCAACTCTGGATGAATATTGAGATATCCAAATACACTACCACAAATGAGTTGGTGAAGGGCCACAAGATATCGTCCATCTGCCTCATGAAGATTGTGGGGGCATTTTTCAACCTGAAAGGCATGACCACCATTCAAAAAGGCCCTCCTTAGATTTGAAGGTAGTTTTCAACACATAGGAGGGTTTGATTGGTACATGGTGATAGGTAGACTTCAAGTCAATCTTGCTGAAATATTTGGCACCATTGAGCTGGTCCAGAAGCTTATCAATCTGTGGGATTGGATATTTATTCCAAAGAGTGATCTTATTCAATGCTCAATAGTCAATACAGAGTCTCGAGGTCCCATCCTTCTTCTGCACCAACACAACTCGACTCCCATTGGATGATGTACTTGGCCTGATGTGCCCTTTCTGCAACAGCTCCTAAATCTACCTCTTGACTTCATCATTCTCCCTAAAAGAGTGTCAATAAATCAACCCATTGGGTAGCAACGTGCTTGGGGTTAGATCAATGGATTTCTTGACCTGATACTGTACAGGTACCCTTTTGGGTGAGGTGAAGATGTCCTTGTACTCCTCCATGACCTTATCCATTTACTTTTTCCATGTGGATGATATCTTTATAGATGCCATGGATGTGGCCACAGTCTTATTCTTGCCTTGAGAGTGTATCATAAGGAATATGAATTTCCTGGTATGGCAAATTATCTTACTGCATTGCTTCACAGAGATCAAAGAGATGGTATTAGGTGTTTTGGAGAATTTGGTATCTATGGATAAATGCTAATTCCCTAGATAAGTAGCCATATCTAGAACAATAGTTTAAAGTATTTTAGCCTTTTCCTATAAGTAATAGATAAGACGAGAAGATGAGAATACCTACTTGTATTTTCTCTTTCCTCTTGTCTCCTTTGTATTTATCATGTCGCTCCTTCCTGTACATAACATGCTTGAGGAGTACCCATAAACATCAACAGAAGACAAAGAACCAATAAAAGAAAAATATCTATTGATTACAAGTAAATGGAATCATATACATTCACACATATATGAATTCATATAACAAGATAAACATATGGAAAAAAGGTTTAAATAATTTATTGAATAGAAGGAATTACAACCATCAAGTCTGATTCGAAGTCACTCCTCTAGCTTTGGTTCCATCCATATCACATCATAAGCATGACAATCTGGCAGCATAATGACACTTACAATAGTCTCAATTCTCAAACTAACATTATCTCCTTACAATTCATCAAAGTCTAGCCCTTGATCACTTAGATGAGTGCTCAATTTATAGGAAGATGGAGGAGGTTTTGTCATCAATGAGGGTATTGAATGGCCTTTCAAACTTAGAGTTAGTTTCCATGGAGGAAGGGATGAAAGGATAGGAGGTTAATGGATACTTAGACTATCCAATTTCGAGCTCATAGGAGTGGATAAGAGGTGGGATCCTTCTAGAATGATCTAGAACCAAGGAATATTCCTAGAACCCTATGCAAATTTCTCTCAATCTCGCCCAACACAGGTCAAAGTGGGCCTAAATGATCTGAAGAGCACCCTTGCATGGGCCTACCTATGCTAGTCCTTCAAGGAGTTATTTTAGGATGTCTTTAGGCCATGAAACTGTCTGGGAAGGAGGAATTCAATAGGATGACTTGTTTAGGGCATGTAGCAATTGAAATTAGCATTTGGTTAGCCCTAAAACATTGATCTGGATGATGGGAGTGATGTGCTCAAATGGAACTGTAACAGCTGCCCCATAAAGCATGAATTCGAAAGTAATAATGTTGATTGAAATTCTTTACGATGTGATGAGGAGGTTCCGAAGTGGTTGGTGACCTACATCGATTACAATACATAATATCATGATATTTTGATTTTTTCTCATGAATTGTTGAGGGAAGGCATACCATTCTCAACTTATAAACTTTCCCTACATGTACATAAACAGTCTTCTACAGATATAGACCCATGATTGGAATGACCATCAATGTAAAGCCATAGATTTAGCACTCCTGAAATTGCAGCCCAGATGGATGAAACTAGATCCGGGGTCTTCTATCTCGTTCAGTTGTTCACTCAAGTATGAGTCTAAACATGCGAATATGTGATCTAAAGTCGAACATGGATAGACACCATCTAATTATGAGCCAATGATGTAAGTTGTTAACAGACGTGAGAGAAATGACCGATAATGATAATGATCCTCAAGGTACTGCAGTACATTCTGCATACTGTGAATGGATGATTTGATGTCAAACACCATACAAAGTCTTTCGGTCGAAGGCCAGTGATGTCAACCTATCACCGAAAGTGAGAAACTTTCCATTGATGTATGCAAGCCTCAAGGTACTGGAAGGGTTTTCCTAAGTCAACTTCTTGGATATCATGTTGATGTCGACAAGAAGTGACTCATCGTAGGAGGGCCTTGATGTATCCCACATCAATGACACAAAACGAGTGTAATAATTTTGAAGACAGAATTTGACTGACGACACAAGGTTCAGGAATGGCGATCATGAAAATGAATGTTTATGAGTATTGCAAAGGATGAATTTTAATTGAATGAATTCTCTTGAACATATCGGCGACATTGAATGAATTGGTAGCATTGACCCAAAACCAAAGTAATGGATGGTGTGATAGACCAAAGGTATGATAACCATCAAGCAGATAACCCAACCCAAATAAACTCAATGAACTGGCAACATTTACCCAAAACAAAAGTGATGGATGGTGTGATAGACCATAGGTATGATAACCGTCAAGCAAATAACCCAACCCAAATAGTCACGGAGATGAAGTGAAAGTGTCATGTTCAAGAGCGACCTGCCACCATAAAGTGGTTTTCCCCTTTTTCCCAATTTCCCTAGTCATTGCTGACCAATAGCTATTTATTTTTATCAAGATTGAGGAGGATAACATATGCTTGTTGTATAATTCCACCCTTCGGGTGAATCCATCGCTATGTGGTGTTTTAATGAGTCTAGTGAAGGTGAAACTTGGTCTTGTCTAGATGGACAAGTTTATCGCTATTTGATGTTTTAATGAGTTTAACGACAAAGATAACTCAGTCCTTTTCATGTTTAGAGAGTTTGAAAAGGGACAAAAGGAAAACTCCACAAGTTATTTTTTGTATATTTGTCTCTCAAGCCCAAAAAAGCATAAAACAATACGAGAGAGAACCTATTGACCATGTTCGATCAACATATTCCTTTTTCATAAATAATCTATCTCAGTCTAGAAAAGGGTTAAACTTATACTGAGTAGATTTCATTTCCAATATGTTAACGAGTTGAAAATGACAAGCGCTCGAAAATCTTTTCATATTTAGGGAGTTTGAAAAGAGCTTAAAGAGGACTCCAATTTGAGGAACGAGTGGTGTCTAGGATAGCAACTATTTTCGGTGATGTTGGAGCTTCTCAAAACATGTTGATTTATATGAAGATGCTGGCTAATAAGACCACTCATTGCAATTGTTCCTCAAAAAGGGTAAAACAACCAAGTGAAAGTGTATGATCGGCCAAGCAGATAGTAACGATGGAAGGATAAATACCAAGGCTCATCTGATGGAAGAGGCTGATAGAATGGCAATCACGAGAGTTAAAATGGAAATGGGTTCATTTTTAGACAAGCTTGAACCATAGGGACTTGTGCTTGGATTAAGTTTCATGTTTACACAAGCTTGAAACAAAAAACTATGCTTGGATTTAGTTTCATTTTTACACAAGCTTGAAACGAAGAACTATGCTTGAATTCAGTTTCATTTTTACACAAGCTTAAAATAAAGAACTATGCTTGAATTTAGTTTCATTTTTACACAAGCTTGAAATGAAGAACTATGCTTGAGATTGGTTTACATGCCCCCAACATCATGAAAGTGAGAGTCTCCTATAACCAGATGGAAGTTGCTACGATGAAGCAGGATGGTTATACAACACCTTTTTGGCTTCGTCCAAATAAGGATAAAGGTGAATAGCGTGATTCCCTTCACATAACCTACAACAAAACTTAACTTTACCACTAGGTGCATGCCCCCCAAGCATCATTACATTCACCTAAGTAAACTACTCGTGGCTATCAGGTGGATGGAATGAAGGCTTATTTACAAGATCAAGTGAAGACTCGACTGGGATTTTACAAGATCTAATCAAAGACTCAAATTGGAACTTTTCTATAGGGGACCTTGTTTCATTTTTTAATGAGCTTGACACAAGACAAGGAACTCTACTCATATTCCTTGTTTCATTTTTTAATGAGCTTGACACAAGACAAGGAACTATGCTCATACTCCTTGTTTCATTTTTTAACAAGGTTGAGACAAGACAAGGAACTATCCTCATGGGAGACATTTCATTTTTTAATGAGGTTGACACAGTAAAAGAACTATCCTCATATTTCTTGTTTCATTTTTTAACGAGGTTGACACAGTAAAAGAACTATTCTCATACTCCTTGTTTCATTTTTTAACAAGGTGTACACAAGACAAGGAACCATCCTCATATCCTTGATTTCATTTTTTAATGAGGTTCACACAAAACAAGGAACTATCCTCATATCCTTGGTTTCATTTTTTAATGAGGTTGACACAAGACAAGGAACTATCCTCATATCCTTGGTTTCATTTTTTAACGAGGTTGACACAAGATAAGGAACTATCCTCATATCCTTGGTTTCATTTTTTTAATGAGGTTGACACAAGACATGGAACTACCCTCATATCCTTGGTTTCATTTTTTAACAAGGTTGACACAAGACAAGGAACTATCCTCATATCCTTGGTTTCATTTTTTAATGAGGTTGACACAAGACAAGGAACTATCCTCATATTCCTTGTTCACAACTCATAAGATGCCATTACTTCAAAGAGGATGAGACTTCCAAGAGGTTCTCATCAGATGGGAGAGAAATGCTCTGGAAAGATTCATAGTAGGGAATCCATTAGAGAAATATAGTTCCAATGCCCCCAGTACATAATGTACAACATCACTAAATTAATCGTCAGTTGATGTAGGCATGGAACGGGTTTCCACATAATTAACCCATGGCGGGGATGATACCATTGGTACAAAAGGATCACTTAGGGATGACGGTTGACTAGAAGCCATATTTGGACCAGGAAATGAAAGCTGGTCAACAGTGAAAATTATGCCTTCATGCAAGAAACAAATCACTCAAAAGAGTGTTGAGACAATAGCTCCCATGTCATAGACATAGTCACACCCAAGAAGTAAATTGTAATCTAAAGGGCCTGGGACTACCATCACATTCAGATAAACGATTTTTCCTCCCAAAGTAATAAGCTACTGAGGAAGGATCCCTAATGGTTGATTGGTTCCTCTATTAAAATCCAACAGATTTTGGATAACAGGCACAAGCGGCAGAAAACTGAGCACTTACCAAGAAGTGGAGGAAAGGATACCCACATATGCACCTTCATCTATAACAGTGCTATATACAATCATATTACACACCTGTACTATGATCTGGAAAGACACATAAGAAGGAAGACGAAATCTTTCTAGTCAATTACAATAAAAGAAAGTGACCAGACTACTTGGAGGGGGTACCGTAAGAATGGGAGGATTTTACTCTTGTCTTGATGGAATAGGAGAATTGCCCCCAAGCTCATTTGAATCTAAAGAAATGAAAAGAACTTGAGTGGTATCATATTCACTCTCTATGGGAAAGTTATGATTAACTGAAGGTGAAATCGAGTCAACTATTTCCTTGACCTGTTGACTTGGGTCAAGTATAGACTCATAGGATTCACTTTCAGAGAGAGTGGGTTTGACCGACAGTTGATTTTGTTTAGTCAATTCATAAAATAGTGAAGGATTAAGGGAGAGTTTCTTGTGACCAGATGGAAGTCGCTATAGAGAAGCAGGACAGTGATCCAACACTTTTCTGGCTTCATCTAGAGAGGGACAAAGGTGAATGGGGTGATTCCCTTCACATAACCTATAAGGAAACTTAACTTTACCCTTCTTTCCATGAACTTTACTACCACTAGTTGATGGTGTGTCACTAGCATGATCTCCAGAAGTTGATGGCACGGGATGATGTGGATAGGAAGACCATTCTTCTATGATCTGAGGAATACTAGAACAATTCCGACGAAGATGGTTTCCAACACAAAGTTTGCATGGATATCGAACTTTGTGAGGCTTGACGAATGATTTCCCATCCGATGTTGCATTCAAAGCAATGATTTCTTGGTTGCCCCTCTGCTGAATTTTCTTCTTCTTCTTCTTCCCTTTCTTCTTCTTCTTAGCCACTTGGTTACTAGTACCAATGCTTTCACCAGGCGAAGAGGAAGAAGGGGAGGAAGAAACAACCAAGGAAGAAGGCAAAGGGTCAACTTTAGGATCAACTGAAGGTTGATTTTGTCTAGTTGGAGGAGTACTCGATTGTGGAGAAATCACAATATTTTGAACCAAGGACATTGAAAACAACCATACTGGCAAGCCAATGGTAAATACCGGAAGGGAAAATGCAGCCATATAAGGAGCACCAATATTTCCAGAAGGAGGAAAAGGACTAGGATTCCCATCAAAAGGAATTCCTTGATCGATGGACTCCGGATTTGTCGCCATATGTTTCAACCTAAGATCAACTAAGGAGTGAGCATGGAGGATGTTATCTGTGGTCAATTAATTTTATTTTAATCAAATTAACATAAAAAAACAAAAGAGGGAATCTAGGCAAAATGTTTACCAAGCAACTGTGCACTACAGAATACCTCCCAACAAACCAAGAAGTACGGGTAGGCAATCTCCCCGAATGTTTTGTTTGATGTATCACAGTGTACAAAGTGGCTGACTCGGTTACCTAAGGATGAATAGCAACCTAGTGTTGTCCTTACATATATACCCGAAAGTACGTGGAGGCCCAATTTGTATTAGCGTTGTCTAATACAAAACCACAAAGTGAGAGCATTTCCATATACCTTACGTATTGCAGCACTGCCTTATATACCTGAAGGTACATGGATGGATACAATATACTCACGTACGTGGAATGAGGTATCACACTTGGGATGTATTGCAGAAAATTTAGTGAAAGCTACTATGTTTTACGACACCAAAACACCTCTCTAGCCTAGACCTCTAAATGTTTTTCGTTAAGTGACAATGCTCCATTAGGTTAATTCAAATAAATTTTAATTTGATCTTCTTTATGATTTTCCTTTCAAGTTTCACCACGTGATGTATGTTTGAAATTCCTAAAATGAAACTAATATGATAAGAATTCTTCTCATTCAATTGAACAATGAAAACCTTAGCTAGTAGGGATAGAGCAATCAGATCTTTGACAGAGAGCAAAGAGCACATCTAATGCAATTTCCCTAGCTATTCCTTTGAAGCATTCACAAACTAAAATATGAACGATGCAAGTTTTCCTTTTTGAATCCCTTAATTCTATGATGAACAAAAAGGAAACTAATGCACATACAGTGAATCAATCTTTTTATAAGAATGCAGACTTTACGATAGTTCAATTTCGAAGGAAAATAAGACTTTTACAACACTTTCTTTCGAACAAAGATTAATTGATTATAATCTAAATTTGATAATGAATCAATAATGACAAAGAAATAATTTAAGAAACATTAATCAATCAAGTCAAAGTAGGCCTATAAAGAGGAGATAGAAACTCGTTCTCTGAGACATGACATTCATTGATCAATCAGCAACCAAACAAACAGATGAAAGTTGGCAAAAATTCATTCCAAAGGTGGGAAACTGACCCTAGGAGGATCAACACAACCCTGAATGGGAGATAGTGCACTTCAAAACACTGTCCCTAAGCCAAGGGTGCTCTGTAGTGCACTGTGTCCCTCACAAGCCTACACTAGTGACAGTGAGCCATTTCAAAAGAAAATTTGACACAGTTTTGACCAAAAATTCAATGCAAAAGAGTTGAAATAAAATCAATGAACACAAGTATGGTTTGTAAGAATGTCCTAGGAGGTGGATAAGCTACTAGGAAAGAGGATATTCCTCTGTGGAGTCTCCAATTTGTTTTGAATAATTTGGTATCTATGGATAAATACTAATTCCCTAGATAAGTAGCCATATCTAGAACAACAGTTTAAAGTATTTTAGCCTTTTCCTATAAGCAATAGATAAGACAAGAAGATGAGAAGACCTACTTGTAGTTAATATTTCCTCTTGTCTCCTTTGTATCGATCCTACCACTCCTTCCCTTACTTAACATGCTTGAGAAGTACATGCAAACATCAACAGAAGACAAAGAACCAATCAAATCAAAAGATCTATTGATTACAAGTAAATGGAATCAAATACATTCACACATATAAACATTCATATAACAAGATAAACATATGGAAAAATGCTCAAATACTTTATTGAATAGAAGAAGGAATTACAACCATCAAGTTTGATTTGAAGTCACTCCTCTAGCTTTGGTTCCATCTATATCACATCATAAGCATGGTAATCCAACAACATAATGACACTTACAATAGTCTCAATTCTCAAACTAACATTATCTCCTAATAATTCATCAAATTCTAGCCCTTGATCACTTATATTAGTGCTAAATTTATAGGAAGATGGAGGAGGTTTTGTCATCAATGAGGGTATCGAATGGCCTTCCAAGCTTATATTTAGTTTCCATGGAGGAAGGGATGAGAGGATAGGAGGTTAATGGATCCTTAACCTATCCAATTTCGAGCTCATAGGAGGGGATAAGAGGTGGGATCCTTCTAGAATGATCTAGAACCAAGGAATATTCCCAGAACCCTATGCAAATTTCACTCAATCTCACTGAGTGCAGGTCAAAGTGGGCCTAAGTGCTCTTCAGAGCACCCTTGCATGGTCCTACCTACACTAGTCCTTCAAGGAGTCATTTTAGGATGTATTTAGGCCATGAAGATATCTGGGAAGGAGACATTCAATAGGTTGACCTGTTTAGGGCATGTAGCAACTGAAATTAGGGTTTGATGAGCCCTAAAACACTAATCTAGATGATGGGAATGATGTGCCCAAATGGATCTGTAACACTAGGCAGTGCTACCTATGGTATCCTATATAATGTATTGGCCAAAGAAATAATAATAGTGTCAGGCCTAGACTCATACACAGCATGATGCTTCCACAAGTATCATTTTCCTATTAATACATCACAAACTTCAAGAGGAGAAATATCACATAGTACCTCATTTCTGAAGGGCTTGATGTTGTAGGGAAGGAAAAAACTACTGGTTGATGAAGATATATCATCCTTGATGAATCCACCCGATGGTGTATGAATTTCTGTGTGGTGTGGTCAGTAGGCCAAACCGTTTCACAACATCTACTGAAATAAGGTTCTTTTGGCTTCCACTTCACAACCTTCACCCACATTTGTGAGTGCAAGAGTCGTTCCCCATCCTCTGTATCTTCGAGATCAATCTTCTAGATCTTGGTGGTGGGAATGGGGCACTGGACTCTATGTCAATAATATACTTACCTTTTTCATTCCCCTTGTCAGGTTTTGACTCAGAGTTGGAACATGCATCTGACACTTGTGTTGTGAGTGGGGCTCTTATGGAATTCACACCATTTCCCTATGTCCTTGTTTTTCTTTGTGGTGTTGTTCTTTACTTACATCTTCACTAGGTTTTCTCGAGTCACCTTGACTTGGCTTTGTCCTTTTTTCTATGGTTTTTGGGAGCCTTTCCCTTTCTTTGGATTCACAGATCCAAATTCTCTCTTCTTCTGTTTAAATTTTTTCTTGATCCTAATAGTGTATCGATAGGTGGCGCCAAGAGAGGAGATGTCTTGAAACTCCATCTTGTCCTGGATGTACATGTGTAGAAAACCATGATACATGAGTACCAAATTCCACTTAGAATCCTTGGTATCCAACTTTGTGCGAAGGGTATAAAAAATATTTGTGAAATCTAACACATATTTGTCCCTTCCATGCCACAACGTGGTCCACTTTATTTATTTATCTTCATAGATCCCAACAGGGTTATATTGGTCCTTGATGGCATCTCAGAAAGAATTATAAGTGGCTGCAGCTAAAAAAAAATGAGGGTTCCCTCTCTTCCTTTTATTCACAGTAGGTTTTCCACTAGTCCTTAACATGGGGGGTGACTTTGATAAGTGCAAAAGAAATATTTTCCTGATTGGAAAAGTCATGAACTAAAAAATATACTTCCAACAAATTTAACCATCTATCTATGGCATCTACATTTATCTAGCCTCCAAATATGGGAATTTCAAAGTTCACTTAGACCATAAAGGGAGTGGTGAATCCAGAGCGGCTAGTGGATGAAGATGTGTCACCTCTGGGTAGTTGCCGAAGGATCTGGGAAAAGTTATCCATCATTGCGCTCCTTTGTCACTTGAGGGATTCTTCGACCAATATTTTGAAAAGATATCCTAATCCCTCATATTTATTTTCTTCCTCCATGGAAGGCTAATGGGAATTGTGGAGCTAGTATTGCAAAGGTTCAACTAGTTCGAGCCCTAACTCCTTATACCCTGACCTCATTGGGGACATGCAAAGAAACACAGAGAAAGAGTAGATCGCTCTGATACCATTGATGTAGAATTATACATGAATGGAATTGAATATAGATACAAACATAAACACAGAGATGTAGCAAGAATAAAACTTCATTTTGTTAATATCAAAGAATTGAAATATGCTTACATAGATCATGGAAATAAACTAGCTTGGGCAATGGTATCTTATCTTTGAGAAGAGATGTTTCGGCTACATGCCTATGAAATATATTACAATGAGGCTCAAGGTCCTTTTTATTAGTGAACAACAAAGGAGAACCCTAAACAACCAAAACCCTATCCCTAGGAGATGGAAAACCAAGAGTTTGTGGGCCCCATTGGAGTTAGTTGGTCATCTAACTTCGTAGGGTCATAACTTGGTCATATGATCTTTGTTTCATGTGAACGATAACTCATTGGAAATATATCTTTGAGTACTACAATAGATATGTTAGGCCCTTTTATATGGCTACAAACTTACTATAGACCTCAATAAAGCATCGTTTAGGGGGTTAAAACAGCTTCACAAGTTTAGGACCCAAAAAACTATTAAAAATAGTAAATGCTACTATAATCAAGGAAATATATGAAATTGACTAGAGGTCTAGGTGGAGTAGGTGGGTGGCCACCAATATCCACCTGGACCATACTAAGGTTATTGCTGAGGAGGCAATCTCTTTCATTAAAGGTGACATATTCTCACCATACTTATCTACATCTAAAGGAGAAGACACCTCCCAAGTTTCAAGAGACAGACGGGGTCCACAGGTGATGGAAGAGACCATGTGCATGGAAGAAGTGCTAGAATAAGAAGGAATGTTGAGTATGGGTAATGGAAAGACACTGATAAGAGACAAGATTTTAAAAAATCCCACATCAAAACTCTCATAATTCATTGGGCTTATCTCCAACGAATGACATAGTATTTACTGTAGCGATAGAATTGGCTAACAAAATGCAATAATAAAACTAGTATATCATGATAATATTTCCTTCATCGAGAAAGAGATGCACACAAAACACCAAATACATGAGAGTAGACATGGCATAAAACCAACTACGACCAAGGAGTAGGTTATATTCCAAGGGAACATCAACAACTTCAACATCAACATAGGAATTCTTTTTACCTAGCTGGATGGAAAACTTTGGGAGAATTACTTGAGGCATGAAATGATGTCTTTTAAAGGCCTATAAGGTATTACCTGAATTAGGGAATGTTGGAGAAGCAATAGATTTCAAGCATGACACTAACATCACATAGGTAGAAAACTTTTTATCCAATAAAGTGTGGTATATGGCATGATTAAAAATACATATTGAGATCTAAAAAGTGACCTAATGAGAGAGCCTAAAATGAGCGGAATCAATGTTAAAATGTTATTAAACTAGACTTTGAGGGGTCCACCCATCCAATAGTAGTCAACAAGGCTTTGTGTTGCATGGGGAAGCTTTGCAAAACCTCCAAGGCAGACATGGAACATGGTGCTTGGGATAATTCCTCGAAAATACTATAATGTTAGGAAACCTATGCATTGGGATTGTATGTTGAATTTCGAAAAACACCCTTAGGTAGGATATATACCAGTTCCATAGGCTTATCTAACGAGAAAATTATAGTGGCAATAACAAGAGTGGTTGAGTTGTTAGAAACTCGACGTAGGAAATTCATAGGATTTCCATCTTGCAGTCAAATCAAATTGTGAATATAACATGTGAATAAGCACATTATTACTAGGAACATAATATTGTTGCCCTACATTTCCTCTAGATAGATTTTAGGAGCTTTTGCCACCATTTTTTGTTGTGGTCGGGTGGGGAATGGATGAGTTAAAACTATCAGCTACCGGGTAGCTACATATGGAGCAAGGAAGCATGGACTTCATCTATATTAGGGCACTCTCAATTCAAGTGTTCTTCCTGAAAAATATCGTAGGGGAACTTAATCTCTTGATGGTGCTCACTTGTGCCCCCACCCTAACTAGGTTGGTTTTGGATGTTCCCCTGAGAAAGTTTATTCTTTTGCTTATTCTTTTTCTTATTATTTCTAGGTTGTTGATTATTTGTAGGTGATGTGGACTTCATCGTAACAACCTCAACGGACTACTTAGAAGAAGAGGTTCTTGTTGAGAACCAAATTAACTTGTTGGGGCTTGAAAAGTGACAATGATTTTCCCTAGTTGAGTAGTTAGCTAGCCCACAATATTAGAAGACATAGAACCAATAACACCATCAAGGTGTGATCCTGACTTGGGTCATGGTGGATCTGTCAAAGGTCATGTAGCATTGGGAATGATCTCACATAAAGTTATCAACTGAGAGTAATACAAATCAGGGTGTTGGCTATGTAAGGTGGCATGCTCCTTAGTAGCTACCCCAATCATAGTGGCATCCTTCAATATTTATTGTGAAAGGGATTGAGTGTACCAATATTTAAGAACATCATTAAGAATCCTAGTTCATACTAACCTCTTTCATTTCCACCACTTATGAATATGGTTATAAATATGAGTAGCATTATATTGTTTCAAGTTGGAAAAAAGGCCAGTCCCAAGCTATTTCCTATTTGTAAGCTGAAAATGGTTTAGGACAGTATGAGCCAAGGAAGCAAAGTCATTATAGGATGATTGATTGAGTTCGAATACCATTTTGTAGCATCTCCCATTAAGTTTCTTTGAAATAGTCTCAACCTCACTAAATCATCCATCAAAGAGTTCGATGAACACCATAAATGATAGGTAGCAATGAAGAAGCCATGAGTCAAAACTTTGCTTTGGTGATGCAGAAACAATTTGAAATGTCCCTACTTGGTGAGCTGAAATATTTTCTTGGTTTACAAGTCCAACAAAATAAAGACGGTATCTTTCTATCACAAACCAAGTACCTCAAGCAGATCTTGAAGACATATGGCATGGAAGATTTGAAACTAGTATGTACCCCTATGGTAACAGGATGCAGCCTCAGCACAAACGATGATTTAGCAACAGTAAATCAACCAACCTATAGATCCATGATTGGTAGTCTACTCTATCTGATAGGTACCCGACCAAAAATCATGCATGCAATGGGAATATTTGGAAGATTCCAGGCAAATCCAAAATAAGCACACCTTCAGGTGGTTAAAAGGATTTTCAAGTATCTTCAAGGAACACAAAACTATGGCTTATGGTATCCTAGAAGTACAGATCTCACACTTCATGCATACAGAGATGCAGATTGGGTAGGAAGCGTGGATGACAGAAAAAGAACTAGTGGTGGTGCATTCTTTATGGGTTCCAGATTAGTATCTTGGTTCAGCAAGAAACAAAGTTCAATTGTATTATCTACAGCTAAAGTAGAATATGTGGCTGTTGTATCTTGCTGCACACAACTCCTTTGGATGATGCAAACTTTGCAAGACTTTAAAATCATTTGTACTCCACCTATCTCCATTTTATGTGATAATACAAGTGCAATTAGTATTTCAAAGAATCCAGTCATGCATTCAAAGACCAAGCACATACCTATCAAATAGCATTTTCTCCAGCAACAAGTGCTTGAACAAAAGGTCAAATTGGAGTATGTTCCCTCCAAGGAACAGGTTGTTGATATATTCACCAAACCACTGCCCAGGGAGACATTTGAATACCTCAGATAGAATCTGGGAGTATTTGATGCATCATATTGCTGTTGAAACTTATCTGTTTCAGAGAAAAGTGGTTGTACATGAGTTTCATGAGGAGCATCCACATACATACACTGGTTTCTGTGGATACAGTGGCGTATATGTTGATTTGAAGAAAAACAGTGGGCCAGACTTAGGATGAAAAGAGTCTGACATGGGTCTGTCAAAGACCATTTGGCATAGGTTCAAGGGGAGCATATACTTCTAATAATGCATTGTTAGCATTATCTTAGAAGAACTTGGTTCAATTTCACAATTGTTTTGGTTTCAGGTGGAACAAGTGTTGAGGGAGAACATGGTTGTTGGTCTGAATGATGATTGACAAATGCTGCTGATGATAGTTGTTGACGACTATCATAGTCTTGTTGTAGATATTTTGTCTCTATGTCATGTATATCTTGTTTCCCCACTATGCCTGGGATGGATGATGTAATGTTCTTGTTTCATCATGTGTAAACTTTTGGTGTATCCCCACTTGGTTGGGTCGATTGGTCAATATTGGTATATCCCCACTTGGTTGGGAGATGGATATATGTATGAGGCTTTGGTGATAGGAAGGTCATTTATAGAGTCATGTTCTTTCTTGTAGAACATCTTTTTGCAGACCTTGCCTACAATTAGGGGGAGCATGGACAGCACAATAGAGCAGAAGATTTCAACATGTACTTAGGGGGAGCATCACCCTTTTCGCTTGATGAAAAAGGGGGAGAGTGACTTGGAGTGACTTGGGGTTGCCATCAAGTCCAAAGGGTGAGATTGTTGGCATTATGGCACAGGTTTGGCACTATGACACAGGTGTTGTCCTTGATGGAAACTCACTCAGATGATAGATCACAGTTCAGGCTCTCAGAATGAAGGAAAAAGAGATATATGCAGTTTCTGCCTAACCAAGCCGTGTATACACGCGAGATCACCAATCAAAAGGAGCATATGTGTATGCACACACTTTCATACAAGGAAAAGCACGTACATGTGGGAAAACTTGTTTTTTAGTCCATGGTATTTAGTCCCTAGTATTTGGACCTATGGTTTTGGACCATGGTATCGCGTCCAAAGTGTTGAACCCAGCGTCCGAAGTGTTGAACCCAGCTATCGGGTCCCAAGTATTGGTTCTAAGTGGTTTTGGACCATGGTATTGAGTAAGGCCTAAGACTATAAAAGGGGAAGGAGATCATTAGGCAAAGGCATTCACTCAAGGATTGAATATCTTATGAAGAGCAAGATCTAGAATACTGGTCATTGGGTTATGGTGCATAGTTGGATCTGAATCAAGGAGGAACTTGAGCGCTAGGAGAAGGATAAGTTCTATTAATGGGTCAAGATCTTAAGGCTTGAAGAGAAGTATCTTTGTGTGATTTTGATCTGTTATATTTGGCGCATGACTTGATCTATAAATCTGATAATTTGGGTATAACTGATGTCTGAATAATTGAAAAGGGTAATTATCTTTTATAGATTTGTACGCAGGTTTGGCACAGCAAAGGCACGTATACACGCTGGTTCAGTAATTCAAAACAACGTATACGCTAGTTTAACTTAATACAGAAGCGTATGCACGCAGGTTCTTCATCTTGAAGTAGCGTTACTCTCATAAAATATGTTTTAGCTACTTTTGTTTATTGTTGCAGTATCCTGGGTTTAGGATTGATGTCTGTTTACTATTACTGTATTCTAGTTACAACATTT
The DNA here is from genome assembly GCA_000404065.3 of Pinus taeda. Classification (NCBI taxonomy): domain Eukaryota; kingdom Viridiplantae; phylum Streptophyta; class Pinopsida; order Pinales; family Pinaceae; genus Pinus; species Pinus taeda. Next base: position 81,335 of record APFE031699893.1, on the reverse strand, counting down.
AGAGAAGTCATTGATTGATTCAGTTTTGGTTGGTGCAAAGGGGATTGGTTGATGCAGATATATTTTATGTTTGATTGATGTTACTTATGGATCTAGTCTGAAAATTTATGAAACGTGGTCCCTAGAAGAAAAGATAAGGTTGTAGCCTTCTGTAGGTCAACACCTACATACTAGTACATCAGCTAGTGCAAGAGCTAAGGGGGTTGTAGCTCCCTTCCAGGAGAAGATGGAGAATAAGATAAGGTTGTAGTCTTCTACAGGTAGAAGCCTACGTACTGGTATAAGACTGCACCAGTACAGAAATATTGTAAAAATAAGTTTCTTATTAACAAGAAGATAGAGAAGCATTGCAGCAGGTGGTTTTCACCCACATTGGGTTTCCACCTTATATCTTGTGTTCATATGTGTGATGATTTGTTCTATTTATTGCACCTGTTTACTATCCTTATGGTTAATGAAGTTCAAATGCGCTGATTAAAGATCAAATAGATTAATTAAATCTTAAGTTTACTGAATATACGCTAGTTACTGTAGACACAGTTGCGTGTATACGCTGGTTTCCATATCTGAAGTAGCGTATATCTATGTTTGAAAATGAAAAATTATTTGACTTGATAATACTGATTCACCCCCATCTCAGTATTATTTCCAACAGTAAAAAAAATAAAACTCATAACACATAGCTGATAAAGCAGTTCACCCCTCCTGGGCTACATCTCCTTGGACCTACTTCAATGGTTAGGCCCTCTTTGGATTAATGGTCAATTATCTTATTACATGCACTTACAGTGCTCCAATGGATTTGAAACCTTCTCCATTGGATTTAGAAGACCCAAAAACCCCAAAGATGACCTTCCAAGCTCTGTAATTGGACTTCAGCTAATCTAGGCTTGATCTCCTCTCTTGGTGGCCCTAGGTTTCCTTAAACTTCAACGTAGAAAATCATGTACAGAAGTCTTTTTCTTCCTCGGCAACATGTTCCATTATGTTCATAGTATCCAAATCATCTAGGAATGACTCTTTTTGAGCCAAAATTGGTTGAAAGTTGCCAAAGTTATGGCTTCTTCAATTTTTCCTAGGAAATCGCCACTAAATCTGGAAAAACTCCAGTTAACTCTACCAAATTTGGAGTTAGTTATGGATTTTTCGGCTTCACCAAAAAATCCACCAAACTAATCCCAATTAATTAGTGATAAGCTCATATTAATTAACTTTAAACCCATAGTTAAACTTGTTTAATCCACACGGTTAGCATTTAATGCTAGCAATTAAGGGTTTTGGCCACATGTGTGGTTAAGTCTAGCGGTTAAGGGATTTTCTCACATACGCGGTTAAGTCTAGCAGTTAATGGTAGTGGTTACCCAATGGTTAACTGCTAGAAGTTAAGAAATCTGTGGCCACATGCGATGGTTAGTGTTACCTGGTGTTTACATAACTGCTAGTGGTTAACATAAAATTTTGGCCGTCGATTTTGTAACTTGGTCACATGGGAGGTTAATGATAGCAGTTAGCTCCTAAACTCCAAAGTTTAACACTTTAAATAGAAAGTGTGCCCTCCATATCTTAATAAACATAGTGTGGTATAATGGTACTACATTGGGTTTGTGCAGGTGAGGTCATAGACTCGACTCCCTCGCCTGCCATATAATATTTTAAACAACCTTTGAGAAGGCACATGGCGGCCTCCAAGCTTTCCATGTGTCACCCTCTCATTGGTCCACCCAAAAATTCTTTGACCAATAACATGCCGCCAAATGTCATGATCTAGTTGGGCCACCTGTGGGAATATTCTAGGGAATATTCCCTAGAATATTCTAAGGAATATTCCCTAGAATATTCCTTTTGTTAACTAGGCTATGCAAATTCCTAGTCAACATCCCTGCTAGCTTGTACCAAAATTCGCTTATTTAACCAAACGATCAAAACGTGATATCTTATTCATATGAACTCTATTTTGAGTGAAACAAGTTGTGTTGGGATTGTATCGTCGAGACGAATGTTTTTGTTCAAGCTTTGATCAATTCCAAGCACTTTGATGTTTGAGCAAATTTTTTTTCCATAATCCATATTCCGATCAATGACTTAGTATTTTTATAACTACAACCATACAGACAAATGTCCCTCAAGAAAGCTCAGAAGGATAATAAATTATCACCCAATTACTATGGTCCTTACAACGTGTTGAAAAAGATTGATACTATGGTGTACAAATTGGAGTTGCTTGCATCTTCTCGAGTACACCACATTTTCCATGTTTCATGCTTAAAGAAGGTTATCGATGATAAGCTCCCAGTTCAAAAAATATTACCAGAACTTGACAAGGAATGAAAAAACATATTGGAGCCTTAATAAATCATGGAAACAAGAACCCAACAGCTACAGAATCGATCAATTTTAGAGAATCTCATTTAGTGGAAGAACTTACATGTTGAAGATTCCACATGGAAAGATGATAATTTTATACAGAAATATCCAGAACTACTCAAGCATTAAATAAAACACTGTTTTGAAGGAGAGGGGCATGTTAGGTCCCTATAATACTAGTGTATCCCCCTTATTTTTATTGTTGTGCCCTTACATTATTGTTATGTAGGCTCTAATTATATTGTGACCCTTTAGACTCCTATACATACCACGGAGGTCTTGTCATTTTTATCATCCAAGAATTTTTCATTTATGTAATGTAAAGGAGGTTTCCCCCTCAAAAAGGCTAATTTTCAAGTCATTGATCTATCTTTTCTTCTGTTTTTTGATCTGGTTGCATAACAATCAGGAATCTCTTGATCTGGTTATCATACATGAACACTTGTCATTTCTTAACATTGTGAGGGACTACAACTCTATGCATAACCTTAATGGAGTAGGACAGAAGTTCAATTTTTGGAATCCTAAAGTCTATAGTCAACTTGGCTAGGTTATCATCTATGTGATTCACCTCCCTAGGCACAATGCTAATGTTAGTCGCATCAAATAAATTTTCAAATAGGTCCCATACCACATGTTTATATTGTCTTAGCCTTGGATGCTTGGTATAACAAATTTCCCTAACCTATTTATTAACTAGATCAAAATATCCAAATATTTTTAGCAACTTTATGCCCATATTTCTTATTATCTCCAAGACCAAAATCAAAGCCTCATGTTTAGCTATAATATTCATGCATTCAAATTCGATCTTGAACCCACGGACCATGTGAGAAATTTTCCCCCGAGGTGAGGTAAACAATACTCCTACCCCATTTCTAGGTTTGTTGAATTCTCCACTGAAGTGAATATTTCCAAGGCTAGAAAGGCCTAGGTTTTCTTCTTTAGACATCAAATATTCACATCCGTCTCTAGGTTAACCCTTGATCTCTCCTTTTTCAAGCAAGTAGTTGATTCATAACTAAGGATAAAATTTCCAATATTGCTTAATTTGTAGGAAGGCAAGTTAGAAAGATGCTCAAGGTCACTAATAAGATCATTTTTTTTTGTTCTCTATACAAATGACATGTATCACCTCCAAAAACATGTATAGTGGCATATGAGATTTCAAACTAAATATTCTCACCCAAAGAACTTCCACCAATGTCTATATGACAACATATCATAAGTGGGGGGAACATATATAATCACCACATCCGTCATCACAAAAATTCTTGGAATCTATACCATCTCCACTATTAGGTCTTTGATCATCCCCAAGCATCCTCTTGGAATCAAATGAGTAAAAGTATTTATAGGGATTGATGATGTCCAATCCCAATTTTTTTACCATCAATGCCATCAAAGAATGAGAGGCCCCGAGAATCATACAAGAATTATGGAGGTGAAGGTTTTGAATATCTAGGGTGATGTAGAAAGGATGATTCAAATGGTCATTCCCATCGAGTAGGTTCCCTAACATGATTTTTTTTAGAATCATCCTAGATATTTCTATATCAACTTGCAAGGGGGTCTCATCTTGGAGGACCATAACATTTGATCCATGTCTTGTGCTTCTATTTTTGGACGGTTTGAAAAGGCTAGGTCTAATTCTATTCCCTTACTCCCAATGCCTCAGGCACCTCTTTCCTATGGGAAATATTCTTGAAAACTTAATAAAGGGGCATGGGGATATTTATTTTTCTCAAATTGCATCTTATATGAAAATGTGGAGGCATTAGAGAGGCCATTATGGGGTTCTGGTAGCAGCAAGAGGCTTGGTCAAGGTGGAATTGGGTTGTTGGTAAGATGGGGGTTTCTAACTAGTATTAGCATTCTGAGTGTTCTTGGGTTTCTCCACTTCTTGAAGTTCTTATCTAATTGGAATAGATAGTACTTTCAAATCATATTACTTTGTTTCCACCTCTCCCCTATAATTTATTTCTACCTGTGCATCCCTTCTTGTATTTCAAGTCCCTTTGCTACCTTCTCCCTTCTCAAATTTGATGCATTCAATCATGTTCGTAGTTCATATTTATTTCTCACATCGACCATGATATTATCATACACTATTTTGAGCTGGGTAGGGGACATTTTAACGGGATGGTAATCATTTAAGTACACTTACTCCTCCTACACTTCTTCTTCATCCCCGGGTAGGCCAGTGACATATGAAGGAGAACCCCTAATCTCGAAGCAAAGGTCAACAAGTCATGAACGAGCATTTGGATCCTCATCATTGCCACCTTCTCCACCACCACCACCAAATCCCTCCTCATTAACTTAACAACGAGATTCTAGTCCCACTAGTGTGTATTCGAGAGGATATGGGCTTTGATAATAGAATCACCAAAAAAACCAAAAACTTATACTCAAATTGCAGCTTGCAAGGGAAAGAGAAATCCAGTAACTCACTATCATGATCTATTTAAGGCTTCCACTTCCACCGCTTAAAAAAAAACTAGGGTTTACCAAACATCCTATGTGATGCCACCTGTAATACTCTGCTAGTGTGCGTCTTGGAAAATACAAAGATCAATTCCACTTGTTTTTCAAATGGAGACTCTACACTACCTTTGTTAATATAAACTGGATGTTAGGTTGCTAATGGAATGGAATTCATGAATTGGTTTTCGAATAAAGATTGTATGTTAGGTCACTAATGGAATGTAATTCATCAATGGCTTTGGTTCCAATGGGGAGAGATCTTAGGTATCAAGGAATTCACGCTTTAGGTTAGACCTTTACCTCATCTAAAGATGTTTTGGTTTCAAATTGTTGTTTCTCTCAATCTAGTATATATTATATATTTTATAATATATGACATAAATATATTTATATTTATATTTTAAATTTAACTAAAAATTATAGTATTTATTTTATTTTTAGAATTATAGTTTTTTATTTTTTTTAACCTAGTAAAAATGTTAAACATCACAACATCTCTAACATTACATATCTTCTAATATTTTTTTTTAATTATGTATAGTTTTATGTTTTTATTAAGTGATTTTTTATGATGTTTTTAGTATGGTTATGCTTTTTAATTTTCACGATAAAAAAACCTAGTGAAAAGGACAAGGTTTTGCATTCATTTCACTTGAAATATTTTTCCCTAACCCCAATATGAGGAGGATATGTGGCATTAATGAGGAGAATATTATAGTGTTTCCAAAATGTGAGACTAGATGCATTTGGTGCATTGTTAAAGCTTTGTTTGTGTCAATGTTTACTTGTGGCAATGTTGTTTTACTTCAAGGTTTGGTGTCTCTTGTCACAACTAGAGTACTTGAAAGAGTTTGTGGCAAGTGGGCATTAATAACTTAAAGTGTTGTGGTGAATTGACTCTTATCATATAACCTTGTATTTTTTAAAAGGAAGGTTTGGTTCCTCTTACACTTTCAGGACTATTTGATTTATGGTCCAAGTGACAATTAACAACTTGAGAAAGTCAAAGGTTATGGCAAAGCATGAAATTAAATAAATATGTGAAATTGTAATGATATGTAATGAATTTAGGTATTAATTTGTTGAACTCCCTTTTTTATTTATTACTAAATAATTCCTTTGATGTTGTCAAAGACAATGGATCAACTGCCCTACATTTTAGGATTTCAACCAGCCAATCAAATTGCATCTTAGTTAATGGTCTATACTAGCTTAAGTTGCTACTCCCCCTTATCAACCTTATGAGGTGAATATCAGTTCACCCACTACTTGTTTACCTCAATGGTTTGTTAATATTATTTAATTTGACCTCTCTCCTTAGAGTCTTAATGCTCCTAAGTTTATCCATGGAAAGAAATAACAATTCCAAAATGGGTTAGGAGTGTGTGAAATCCCCATGTATTATTATAATTATCTTTATGGTCCATATAACTAATAATATATTTTAAAATCCCATGCAAAAGCTCAATTGACAATAGAAATTTCACAAAGTTTTGTAAACCATGAGATTCAAGGTTCAAATGGCTAGTTGGGTCAAACCAACAATTTTAAAAAAATCAATAGCTTTTCAAATTTTCATTTATTTTTTAACTTTCTTCTTTAATTATTATCATGGTATGCAATTTTCATTTAAAAATATTCTTTTATATGTCTTGTACAAGCTATATGTTTCTACCTCCCATGGGTTAATGAACCCTAGGTGATTACAAGGGTTTATAATTATGATGCTACTAGATAAGGACACTAGATAATAATGGATAATTTCATCTCATTCATATTTATGTTATAAGTTTGTCATTTGATTATCAAATTATCTATGTGAATCTTATTTGAGTCTCGAAATTGTCCCACGGTAAGAATCAAGCATAGAAACTAAGAAAATAAAAATTTAAGGTAAATGAAAGAGAAAAAATCAATTGTTTGGGAGTTTCATTTGAGTCTCGTAACCCTCCCATACCGTCAATGTGTGAATTTACTATAACCATGTCAAATTCCAATGCACAAAATCACAAACTAAAAAAATTGTCAATGTTGGCCCCATTCATAGGTCACTCTACGTGGGGTCAAATTAAAGCATAATTTCCATTAATTGGTAAATGGATAACCTTGAAAATTGTTAGACGAACCAAAGTTAAAATTGGAGATGATGATATAAACTTAAATGAGATTCTCTTGGTTTGAAGAATAATATACTCTACTGAATAAGGCCAACCACGTGAAAGTGGAAGCTCATATGCCCTATCCCCTTGCCCTCCCAACATCACTCTCAATTCCCCAATGCCCAATTAATATACTATAAAATATTTGAAAGAAACATAGTAAGAATCAAGCATATAAACTAAGAAAACAAACATTTAACATAACTGAAAGAGAAAAAAATCAATTGTTTGAGAGTCATATTTGAGTCTTGAAACCCTCCCATGCCGTCAATGCGTGCATCTATTGTAACCATGTCAAATTTCAACGCATATAAGCACAAAAATAAAAATAAAAATCAATGTTGGTCCCATTCACAAGTCACTCTATGCGCAGTCAATTAAACTAAGTATAATTGGGCCACTAATTGGCAAATATACAACCTTGAAAATTGTTAGACGAACCAAAGTTAAAATTGGAGATGATGGTATAAACATGAATGATCTTCTCTTGGTTTCAAGAATAATATATTCTCTACTGAACAAGGTCAACCATGTGAAGGTGGAATCTCATATGGTCCCTCCCCCCCTCTAGCATCACTCTCAATTCCTAATACCCAATTTGTCTATTATAAAATATTTGAAAGCAACATAGTAAGAATCAAGCATAGCTAAAAACTACGAAAATAAGAATTTAAGGTAAACGAAAGAGAACAAATCAACTAAAAACATATAAACACATACCTCATACTGAAGAATTTCCACTATTGGTTGCTTGTTGGCTAGATGTTTAGAGAGATCTCACAAGAGAGAAGGCAAAATTTCATTATCATTAATATTATTTATCATCCAACTCAACATCTATATCATCTAGTTCAAAATTGATTTTGAAAGGATTGGCCATACCAACATCATCATCAATGTTTTCATTTCCAATCATATTATCGTTTATATCATCATGAGTAACATTGTCTCCTTCCTTTGGTTTGACTTCTTCAAGTTCTTCATCTGAGAGTACATAATTGACATCATCTTGATATAAAACATTGTCTTGAACATTTCCTTGAAATTATTTGATGTCTTCATCTATCACATGAACTAACTACTCCTATGCACCATCTTCTTCTTCAATATCATCTTCTTCCACTACATTATACTTTATTGTCCTTCCTCTTGGATCATATCTAACAACATATGACCAACCCCCTCTACCAGGAATCTCTGAGTAAAATACTTGTTCGCATTGGCTTGGAAGAACATAGGGATTTGATCCTGATTCAACACTTCTTGTATTAACCATGGTAAATACATGACATACCTCATAATTAACCCATATATGTAGATTACTTCAAGATAAAAATCCATACGAAATACATAGTTACATACCTTGTACATTTCAATATTTCAATGTAATTAATCTCCTATATCTAACTCAACATTTGTATCATCCGATTTAGAAAACATGTTGTAATGATTGACGATATCAACATCATCATCAATTTCATTTTTGAGCATATCTTCATCGACATTATCATCAAGAACTACATTGTCTCCTACATTTGGATCAACTTATTCAAGTTCTTCATCTAACACATATGCTATGTCATGCTCCTCTACATCATCTTCTTATGTACATTATGATTTTTTGGCCTTCCTCTTGGTTCATATCTAACAAAAAATTACCAAAACCCTCTACCTAGAACCTCTAAGTAAAAGACTTGTTCGCATTGGCTTGGAAGAACATAGTGATATGTTCCTAGGTCAAATGACCTTGTGTTAACCATGTTAAATATGTTATCATGTTGAATAACAATTCTATTAGGATCATGTTCATTCATTCATAGCATGTACCATTTGATGTCGAACAAAACCACTTTGAAGGATTTAAAGTGGCACTCAAGTATGCCATACAAATACCCATAGGATCAATTTTCAAATACTTGTGGATGTCTATCACTTCTAGACATCTATCACTTCTAAAGGAAATATTGATGACCTAAAATACTACAGTTATCCTAGAACTTGAAGCTTTCCTCTTTTCACTCAACTTTTTGATGTGAAATCTACGATCATTATACCACATAGCCTTGTGGTGTTTTAACTACAATATGCCAAACACATGAAAAATGAATTTTTATTAATAAACATATTTATATAACTTATAAATTATCTAAAAAAGACACACCTACATTCACATTAATAATTTATAAAATACTAAAGAATTCAAACTTCTGTGATCCATAATCTTGTTTGTGAGAATAATTTTGGCAAAATCATATAAAAAATCATTTGTCGACGTGTTTCGAACCGGGACAGCAAGCCATTCCAACAGCTAAATTTTCCGAGTAACGGTTAAAGGACCTCTAACGGCTAGGTTTGACCAGGCCCAAGGGGAGGACCCAAATTT